>VMDR010023978.1:0-15289 GCA_007922815.1 Macrotus californicus | reverse complement strand
CCCCGCCACGCGAGTCCTCTCCGCCCCTCCTACCGGTCTGGATGTATGTTTCTTAGTTTCTTGGTTGTCGGACTTCCATACGGTTCGATTTTCTGTCAGTTCTGGTTGTTTTTTGTTTTAAAATTTGTTGTTGTCCTTCTTTTGGTTGTGCGAGGAGGCACAGTGTGTCTACCTACGCCTCCATCTTGGCCGGAAGTCCAGAATTGTTTCTTTATTCACAAGGGTTTCCACAACTCTCAAAGCCTAGAAGAAGTAAGGGTAATTTTTCAAACTACTTTATCTAAAAAAGATTAGAATATTGGACTTCCATTGATAACCCCAAGCCTATTTGTAATTCACAGGTCCAGCCCCCTTTCTCAATGAGCCTGAGGTTGCAGCCACTTCAAGTCTCCCCTCTTGCCTTGCCCCATCCACCTCTCATACTGCTCCTCATCAAAGTGGTAGTCCAGGGCATTCGTGCATATCAGAGGAAGAAAACAACAAGAAACTGCTGTGACCGAGGGACTAACATTACAAATATCACCAGAGGTCAGATACTCCATCCCTTCATTTCAACATCAAGGAAACTAGCCTAGAGAGGTCCCAGGATTGCTCACAGTTTTGCTGACAATTACACATGTGGTCTTTGTCATCTTCTATCTGGCTCTCTGGTGTAACTTTTATTCAAGTTTTTACATGAGCTGTGCTATCTAAAGCATGAAAACCAGACTAGCTACATAGGAAAAAAATGCTAATTTTGTGAACTTACTTTTTTGTTTCTGTGCCTTGAAAAACCAGCCACTAAATTTGAAAAAAAAAAAAAAACTTTATCTGAAAAAGGTTTTATAACTGGACTCAAGGATTGGGAAAATTCCCTTCCCCCTTCTGTGAATGCAGTCTACACTTGCTGATGGAGACATTGGGACACTGACAAGGAACTGGGTCCTTCTAGAGTCATAAGGATCCATCAGAGACAGAGAAATTTCCTTTATTCTGAATCCTCATTGAGAATGGAAATCTGCAACACTTGGATCAACTGCATCTCTACCAGGAGAGCTCAGGTGTTTAAGGCAAAAGGATAAATCCAACAAATCCTAGAAGTTATTTCTATCTGGTATCTCAAATTTCTAAAAGTTCTGAAAGGGAAGCCATGCAGTAGAGCTAGTGGAGCTGCTCTGGGAACGCAGCAGTGTGGGATGTCCCATCTCTGCAGCTCTGCACATCCTCATCCCCTCTTTTCCCTTCTATCTCTACCTGAAGCCCCTGTCAGTGATCCCAGCATACCAGAGGGCAGGTGATCACAATGGAAAGGTTGATTTCTGGTGAGAGGTTTATGGTCTAGTTGAACCAGCTGCCCCTCTTGCCATATGTATTATTCCTCCCCATTCCTGTGTCAGGGACATTCTAGTTATTCTCTTCTTCTCTCTGCCCTGGTGTCAGGCCACAAATCTGGGCAGGCTCATTAAAATGTCCATGCGCTGAGGAACATCTTGTTAGGAGGATTAATTGGCAGCCTGGCTTCACTGCTGCCTCCACTGGAGAGGTGACTGACACAGCAGAGGACTCATTTGTCCTCAGTCCACTTAATTGTCATTCATAGAAAACTCTGGAAGCAGAGGATGTGGACACTTGACCTGTCTCTGACAGCTTGAGGGAGGTGGGGATAAGGACAAAGAGAGGGAGGAATGCAAGGAGAATCAACATGCCACACCAAGATCCTTCTCTTTTCACACTCACTGCACCTGGGCTGCCATTTCAAGCCAAGCAAAGCTCTCAGAGACATTCCAAGGGCTGAGCACATTATCCCATTGACAGCCCAGGGATCTCAATATGATTTTTCTCAACTGGAGAGAAATTGTTTTGCTGTCCTGAGAACTTGGATGCTCAGATGGGGAAAACTGGGGTGTTACTCAAGTTAGATTTTTGCCATGATGTCTCACCTCTCTGAACCTTAGGTTTACTCATTAATAAAATAGTAATAAATGTATTTATTTACTGGCTTCTCGACCTTGTAATTTGTAGATTAAAAACCATAGAAGGAAGTTTTTGTACAGGTTCCTAAATTCTTCATCTGTGCACAACAAACCTTACAGCAAAGACAGTGTCCACATTAATCCCTGGAGAATGTTTAGCAGTGCCTTTCTCATATTTTATTTTTTGTACAGTGGGAGGATCGGATGAGTCAGGGCAGATAAAGCAACTGGTGAAAGAGGCCAGAACCCTCACCACTCCAGAGATTGTGTAGCTCAATATGCCCTCAACACCATCACTCGCTTCCTACTCATGAGAAAGGCCCCAATAGAACCATGGAGGTCAGAGACATGAAGGGGGGAAGAGGACCGGGGCAGCAGGAGAGGGAGGGGAGGAGACAGAGTTGTTCCTCCCACATCCCAGGTTCTGCATCAGCAGTTCTCAGGTTTTCATGGACACTGCTCTTCTGACAGTTGCACAGAATCAAGGCAGCAGTACCGAGCTGTAGCCATGCTCTTCTCTGTGCCACAAACTCACAGTAGAGGAAACGAATGAACCAGATTTCCCCCCGCATTTCCTTGATGTGTCCCGTGGTTGAGTCTCTCCCAGGTGTTCTGAGGTGTGCTGGGTGTAATGGCTGTCTTGACAACAACCAGGGGTGCAGTTATCGCAATTGCAGTCTGATCCAGCTGTCTTTTTGTGGAAGGAATACTTTTTCTAAGAATGAGTGAAACTTCAAGGAAAACAACTGATGCTATGTGTTGCTAAAGAGAATTCCTAGCCTTAAAGTAAAAATTTAAAATTTGGAAAACTTGAATCATCATCAGGACTTGGCAGATTTTTTGATACTTAAAAAGTTTTCTCATTCTTCATATTTCTTTTTTAAAAGATTTTATTTATTTATTTTTATAGAGGGGAAAGGAGGGAGAAAGAAAGGGAGAGAATCATCAGTGTGTGGTTGCCTCTCAAGTGCCTCCTTCCTGGGACCTGGCCCACAACCCAAGAATGTGCCCTAGACTGGAAATCAAACTGGGGACCCTTTGGTTCTCAGGCTGGCACTCAATCCACTGAGCTATATCAGCCAGGGCTGCCACTGTATTTCTTAACAAATGAACATCAATACTACCACCAGATTAAATTCATTAAATACATTTCCTAAATATTTTATTTATTTATTTTTAGAGAGGGGGAGGGAGGGAGAGAGGGAGAGAAACATCAGTGTGTGGTTGACTCTCATGCACCCCCAACTGGGGACCTGGCCCACAACCCAGGCATGTGCCCTGACTGGGAATCCAACCAGGGACCATTTGATTCACAGGCCAGTGCTCAATCCACTGAGCCACACTAGCCAAGGCAACTTCATAAAATAAATTTTTATCATATTATCTCTATGATGCCAAAATACCTATGATTTCTTATGTTTTAGACTAGAAATATAAACTGGTGCTCTGATAACAATAGGCAAGTATTACCAGAACAATCCACCTGTTAAGAATGACTAGAAAAGACTATGAAAATAAAAGGGGAAAAACATTTGAAAACATGAGAAAACTTTGAGTCAGAAACAAATTGAGGGGCCAGACTCCTAGAGAGAGAGGGGAAAAAGATGCAGATATTCAGAGATAACAATTAGTAATGATTTTCCCTAACATTTGTTATTTCCAAAATTTGGACTGGATGCCTAGAAAACTAAGCAGAAATGTGGCGCATGAGAAACTTGAATGACAAGTATAACTTCTGAAGGTCTTATAGAAATAGGGAGTCCATAGCTGACCAAGGAAAAAGGGACTTGTTAAACATTGCATACATGACCTTGGGACTCAGAAAGGGTGAACTGGAAATAATAGACCAAACATATACCAGTGTTTCCAAAAATAAATGAGAGAAGAATATAAACACTTACCTAAATATTGGAACACATGTTATGGTCCTGCTAGTACAGGCCTTAGAATTTAGGTACAACCATCACACAGATGCACACTTCAGTTATCTAACATTGTAATGCAGTATGTGGTTAAGGCACAAAGCAATTATTGTTGATGTGTGTTAAGGCTGGCTAAATGATTATAATCAGCATATTCTAAAATGCAACAGCTTGAAAGCAGCAGAACTTTATTTGTAACAAATCCAGTGAAAAGCAGGAGTTCCAGATGGTAGGAAGTTCTCCCACGCCTTCCATGCTGCCCAGGGCTCAGCCACATCAGCCACTATGGACTCAAAGGAGGAGTGAGAGGAAGTAGGTCTTCAGTTTTTGGGGACAGAAGTCTCAGAAGCTCTTCTACCACCCCAGTACCCTTTGAGCAGGCCAACACAGCTACACAAACATATTTAACTTATTCAGTATGCAGCACTTTACAGAGAAGGGGTCTGTTCCCAGGGAACTCCTTCTCAAGTCTTACTGAGGACAGCCTGTCTGAATTTTCGTGGGCTTCTCCTCCCCCTTGAGGAGGTGACTACACTAAAATTAGTGTACCTCCTATTATAACACCCTGATATAATGCTACATTACTCATGATTGCCTAGTCTCTCCTTAGCATTTGCTCAAAGTGTTTTCCTGTGAAAGGCAATGTGACAGTTGGGATAACTGACATTCGTGTATTTCTGTGGCTCTTTTGTAAGTTAGTATTATTAAAAGCCAATGTCATGGTAATGAAAATGCAGGCATTAAGGTCTATTTGGACTTAATTCTGAACCAGAAAAAGTGGCCTTTTTTCTTTCTTACACTTACAGTGGCATATATATTGGTTACCAGGGAAGACACTCTTCTCATTTACACAATCGATTAATCAGAAACCATTCACCAAGTCCCTACTCCCTGCCTGGCTCTGGGCTGGGTCCACAAAGACAAATAAGCCAACACCTGCTCTTCAGAAGCTCCCTGCACAGTACGGAGCAGCAATTTGCAATAATGCCAGGAAATCAATGCTGTGGCAGCCAAGGGATCAGGAGCAGAGACTCAGGGGAAAGAGGGGATGACTCCTCATTGGGAAAGAGGGTACAAGGAAAGCCGCATGGAAGATATGAAAAGCAAATCCAGCCTAAAGAACTGGTGAGTGGGAGAAGAGCTCATCAAAGGCAGAGAGGGAGGAAGGAGAGTGAGCTCCATCTGGAGGGACTCATTCTTTCCCTACACAGCAGTTTTTAAGCTTCCACGATGGATCTTCATCTAGATGCTAGGCACTGTCGATTAAAGGTGAATAAGACATGGTCCCTGGTAAGGGACCTCTCTGTATCTTGGGGAAATAGAGAAATGGTCACTGTAAACTATGGGGAACGTTAGGATGAAAGGAAACACAAAGTCAGTAGAACAAGCTATACAAGGCTAGGAGTCAGGGAAGGCTTCCATGAGGAATCACATCTGCGTGGATAGGAGGCAGCTGAGAAGACAGTTTGGTGAAGAAGAGAACAACTCAGTTCACAGACTCAGGGGCACGTAATTAAGGCATGGGGGTGAAGAAGCTTGGCACTAGGATGAAGTGTGGTAATTCAGCCTCACAAAAGGGGAGGCAGGTTGGAAGGTGGGAGAGGCCAGAAATGAGGAATTATTGTGAATGAGGATAGAAAGTAACTGAAGGGGTTGAAGGAACCACAAGCCATGGCCTGAATTGCACTCATTTAAACTAATATGATAATATGAGTGGATAAAAAGCTGTGGTGCATTTACACAATGGAACACTACGTGGCCATAAGAAAAAAAGAAGAAAATCTTATCCTTTGTGACAGCATGGATAGACCTGGAGTGCATTATGCTAAATGAAGACAGTCAGACAGAGACAAGTACTATAAAATCTTACTCATATGTGGGATCTAATAAACAAAATAAACTAATAAACAAAATAGAAACAGACTCATAAATACAGAAAACAGACTGACAGAGGTTAGAGGGGAGGTGGGCTTCAGAGCTGGATGAAAAACATGAAGGGATTAAGGCAAGAAAAAAAAGCCCTCATAGACACAGACAACAGTATGGAAAGGGGGATGGGAGAAGGACGAAGAGGGTACAGGGTGACAAATGGTGATGGAAGGAGTCTTGACTTGGGGTGGTGAACACACAGTACAATACACAGATGATGTGTTATACAATTGTATACCTGAAACCTATATAATTTTATTAATCAATGCCACCCCAATAAATTCAATAAAAAGGCTTTAAAAAAAGAAAAGAAAAATAATAAAGTTGAAAAAATAACACTACCCAATTTTATAACTTAACTATAAAGTGACAATTACTAAGACAATGTAGTATTGGCAAGGAATAGACAAGGATGTTGGCAAATGATAGGTCAATAGGAAAATAGAGTCCAGAAATACACCCACACAATTACAGCCAAATGATTTTGAATGAAGGTACACAGGCAATTTAAACACAAAAGAGTAGCTATTTCAATAAACAGAAAACTGAATATCCATGCACAAGAAAAACAAACCTTGATATAAACCTCACATCTTAAATAAATGTTAACTCAAAATGGATCACAGATCTAAATGTAAAGCACAGAACTTTAAAAAGGAAAAGATAGGAGAAAATCTTCATGACTTAAGGTTATACATGAGACCAAAAGCATGATTTACAGAAGAAAATGTGGACTGCAACAAAATTTTAAACTTTTGCTCTATAAAAGACACTGGTAAGAGAATGAAGAGACTCTAAAAATTGGGGTAAAATATTTTCAAATCACTTGTGATTTGAATGACAAAGGACTTGCATCCAGAAAGATCAAACTAAACATTAAGCCATGGCTGGTGTGGCTCAGTGGATTGAGTGCCGGCCTGCAAACCAAAGGGTCACTGGTTTGATTCCCATTCAGGGCACATGCCTGGGTTGTGGGGCCAGGTCTCCAGTCGGGGGGCCCTATGACAGGCAACCACACATTGATGTTTCTCTCCCTCTCTTTCTCCTTCTCTTCCCCCTCTCTAAAAATAAATAAAATCTTTTTTAAAATCCCTCAACATTAAGAGAACAAATAATTCAACTACAGTAAGATGGGTAGAGATTTGATGAGACACTTCACCAAATAGGATATGTAGTTGGCAAATTGTCACATAATAATAAATAAATAAAATAAAATAAAATAACAAAAGCTAGTGGTTACTGAACTTTTGCTCTGGATCAGGCTCAAGGCTAAATGCTTTAATATCTCTCTGTTACCAGTGCACAGGATTTATTTGAGGGACAGGCCAGAACCAGAGGGACAGTGAAGAGGCCAGCAGGGAAGTGGCCCACACAGGGCCTCACCATCAGTGCTATGAATCACTGTCACCTCATTTCCCACAAGCATCATTTATGTCCTTTCCCCTTACAGACCCTGAAATACTTCATTATTACGTGACAGTCTTTGCCTTATTTTATTGTTGTGGAGCGAAGTGAAGACTAAGACATGAGTTGGGGTTTCTCCATTGTAATATTCATTTACTCAGTTGTAGCTTTGGCAGGTTATCTATCATCTCTGAACCTTAGTCTCCTTGTTTATATATAATAAAGGAATTATAATACTGATTTAGAGTTGTGAATACTAAATAAAATAGGTGTGAAACACTAATCCAGGGCTTGGAATATGTCAAAAGTCCAACATATTTATATATTTTCCCTTCTTATTTCCATGGCATCATAAAAGAGGGGCTTCCCTGGTCACATTCCCTTTCCCTATTGTTCCCAGCCCTGTTCTTGACCTGCAGATACTCACATATCTGCACTGCATTGATACACTGGGTTGAGTTTGACGCAAGGGCTTTACAACAGCAAAGAGGGACCTAACTTTTCCAAAGTAGAAGAGATCATCCCAGGCTCCCAGAAGACAAAAAAAAAAAAAAAAAAGGTATTAAATTTCAGCTGAAAGACAAAACCATCATTCAGTTGTGGATAGTTGTTGGGCTGTCATGGCCAGGATGTCACCTGCTTGAATAAAGGACAATACTCTATGTCAGCTCAACACCTTGTGACTCTCTTGCAGGGCACACAAAGTCATTGACTAACTCACACTGACCCTCTTCCTTTCGCCCAGCAAGTTTCACACAATTATTGGACATTTACTGATCATGATTTCCTGTTTCAATATCAATGCATTTATAGATGATATTCTCTCGGTGTAGGATGATCTTTCTCTCTTGACTGCCTGGCAAACTATCATTCACTCATCAACACTTATCCCCAGGATGACCTATTCCATGAAACCTTCCCTCTGCCACTCTCCCTCTTCTTTGTGCCCTCACCAGTTCCTGAAAAACCTTCTACTGTGCCAACCACATTGAACTTCTCACATACTTCACCATGAATATCTGAGAGGATCTAACTATTACTAAGAGAATAGGCAAAACAGTTTATTGCTGCTGGATCTCCTGCCACCAAGGATGGAGTGCCCCCAAGGGTAGGTTCAGAACACTGATTTTTGGAGGAGACACAAAATATGTTCCAGGATGTGTAGTCTCTTGTGTTTTTGTTTGCATAGCCAATGTGCTTTTGTCATGATCATTACTATCATCATACTGCTTATTTCACGTATTTGAAACTAAGGCTCAAAGAGAACAAATTACAAGATTAAAAACACACTACTGACAAGTATTAGAACATTTATTCAAATCTATGACTTTTAATTTTACGTCTAAAAGTTTACAGAGTACCTCAGTCTATTTTCCTTGGATTTATCTCCTACTCCCCAACCACAACCAATTCCATACACAAACCAATACCCTGGATTCCCTGGCACATAGGAGGAAACCATTTCCATAACTGAGAAAAAGCACCAAATTCTCAGGGTGTGACGCCACTGTGACCCAGATCTCTTTACCCCTGGAATTCTCTTGTGTTGGCTCTTACAGTCACCACTATGCCAACCCCCAGGGGTATATCATCACCTTTCTAGCTCTGGGTTATCTAGGTGTGAGCAAACATTTTTGTTCTTCTTTCCCTTTCGAACAGCTGAGATGGAGACTTTCACAAAGATCTTTACTAAATACTAACATAGAACACAACATAAAATGTGGGCTCAGTGATTTTCAAAGTGTAGATTCGGACCACAGCATCAGTATTGTTTGGAAACTTGTTATACATCCAAGTTCCCAGAAGTATCAACCAGAAACCTTGAAAGTGGGGCTCAGGGATGTGTCTAATGGCCCTCTAGTTTAAGAACCACCATGCTAAAGAAAGTACACAGAGTTCAAAGACAAGCAGGTGAACTATTTAAAGGCTTCAGGCCCACAGTAGCTGTTTTTACAAGTCAAACAGTCTATCCCATGCTCCTTTGGAGGTCCCTGCCCAGTGACAAGTCTGGTTGAGTCCTCAGTTCTACCCCTTGCTTATCTCTTCTCTGCTCTCACTTACCCAAGAGAAGAGAGAGGTTGGCACTAGCCAATCACACAGTCCTCCTGAGAAAAACTATGAGCAGGAAGTGGGGCCAAAAATTTATCTATGTTTGAATAATGGGATCTTCTCATCCCTTTAGATCCCCTCAGCAAAGAAAACACCTTCAAGTCACTGAACTACCTTCTATTTCTCACACCAAATGTGGGCTCAAGGGTCAGTCCTCACTTACACCTTATGTGTCTAATTTTAATGGATTTATTCACATTGGTTCACTTATCAAGATGCCCCTCCATCTGATTAAGGTCAAACGCTCTCTGCCCTCTCATTACAAGTCTCACCTCTTCCCTGAAGCCTTCTTTCCTGAACTCATGTTTGGTTTGTATTTCCTTACTATTTATATTTAGAGACAGCTTTCTGCATGTGACATCTGCTATCCTACAAAGCTAATGATCCTTATGTGCATAAATTATGTTGCCTGCAACTAGAAGGTAAATTATTTATGGACAGAAATTATGATTTATAACTGCTTGTGTCCATAGAAGAGTCTAGCACAATAGTTTTAGCATTGGATGTATATCAGATTCACCAGGAAATACTTTCAATAATGTTAATACCCAAACCTGAGCCAAAGCTATTCTGTGTAAACTGACTTAGGGTTGGCCATATGTATTAGAAGTGATTAGAAGGTACAGACTAGGCAGAGGTTTGCTGACGGACCATTTCTTCTCCTTCTTTTTTCTTCTTCTTCTACCATTGTACTTTTTAGATGATGATCTATGAATTTTTTGTGTTGGCACATAATAGGACATTGATAAATATTTCTAGCAGGTGCTTCTACTAGTGAAATTTAAGCCATATAACATCAAACCATAATCAGTTCTCGAACAGTCTGCTTTTGTTGTTGGTGCCTTTTATAACTGATCTCCAGGATATGAGGCACTTGGTGGTCCCAAGTCCCAAAATAACCCACTGGCCCAATAGCTAATATTCTTGGTTTGGGGATGAAAAAGACTGCAGTAGAGAGATCAGTGCCCTGAGATTTAGCTTGTGGGAGAGAAAAAGGAAGGAGTTTCTATGTGAGGCTTCTGGAGGCAATGACAACAATGACAACAGCACTAACATTTGTGTAGGAACTCTATGGTTTACAAAACACACAGCCTGGTATCCATTTCATCTTCCAACAGTATGACACAAATAATTGTGCCTGTTTTAGAGATTAAGAAACTGAGGTTCAGAGACCCTATCACTTATTAAGTGATTTTAAGTGGGTTTCACAACTTGTAAATCCAAGCATGATCTCCTTTCTACTGCTTTTCCAATGCCTAACATATTGTATCTTAAAAGAGTTAAGCCTTACTGAGAAAGCAGATATTTGAGTTTTAGGGTTATGATATTACAGAGGGAGGTTAATTTTTCAAATAGACTTAATAACAGAGTGTATACTGCTTTATCTTAGAAAAATATTCTTAAAAAAAAAACTAGATTGGATCCCAATCTAGTCATCCAAATTTTCTCTGTCTTGGAACACTATAGCTCTCATTGTTTAAATTATGGATCTCACTGGCCTGCTGGCCTTGTCTATAGTAGCCATACACAGAGAGAGGAGGGCTACTGAAGTAAAACATTTTAGAGTGCCTGATCCTCTTGACATTCTGGTAATCTGCACTAGGAAACCATTACTAATTTTTGAGGTACTTTTTCTCTCTCATTATCTAATTTCTTGTGGTTAAGAGCATACAGTTAATACAAATATACCTACATCATAAAGAAGACACTTTAGATAAATTCTATGGCTATAGTGTCTTTACCTTTCCTTCTCTGACATGGCATTACTCAATTTAGAAACTATTAAAGCAACCCGCTCAGCCACCCACATTAGGCATTTATAGCTGCATAAATTGATTTTCCCAGTACTTAGTTCAAAATTTCACTGTTTTGGGAGGATCCAAGATGGGGACAGAGTAGGTGGAAGCTACACTCACCCCTTCCCAGGACCAAATGAATTATAACTAAAATGTAGAACAATCAACCTGAATAACCAGCTGAAGACAAACCGAACAGAAGTCCTATAGCCAAGGATTTATAGAAGTCATGTTGAGACTGGTAGCAAGGATGGAGACATGAACAAGACTGGCCCTGCTCCCAGGGTCAGTGGCTGAGAAGGTGTAGTAATATCCCAACTGTGAAGGTCTTCCCCTAAGAGCATTGGGAACTCAACCTGATGCGAGGCTCCCATGCCCAGAGCACCAGAGCTGGGAAGAGTTGCCCACATAATATCTGGCTGTGAAAATCAGCAGGGATTTTGTCTGTCAAGGAGAGGCATGAATCTGCTGGAGAACCAGGTACTCTCTTAAAGGATAGTGCACAAAATCTCATTAGCAGCCACTTACCCTCGGCTCTGGCAGAGGGAGGACAGATAGGACTAAAGTGAGTAGAGACTGGGGTTTGTGGCTCCAGGGAGAAAGCTAAAGGGACAGCTACTAGGATCCTTGTGCTGAGTCCTTCTTCACTAATGCAGACACCATCTTTCTTGGGTGAAGCAGTCCCCTTCATATGGCATCTGTCTGGGGGGATGTAATATCTTTGCTCTCTGGACTCCCTTTTGCTCCACCCTGCATAGTTCACATTCTGGGGTAGTGTCAGCTGCCTGGGAACAGGTTGTAAAGGTCCAGGCAGACTCTCAGGGGATGTTAGTGACTGAGCTGTATGGCTCTGAGGTGGTATCAAGTCTCCCCAACTTTTCATGAGCCTGATCAGTGCCTCTCCCTTATAGAAGATGCACTAGCTCCCTCAACCTCCCCCTCACATCCAAAGGCCCTGCCATTGGGCTCTTGCTCTCTAGGAAGTTCAGACAGAATTCAAGCAGACTAAGTTGTTTGGCCCTAGAACAGGGGTCATTTTTCCTTGCACATTCAACCTGTGCAGAGCCCTCACTTCACATGGCCAAGTCTTGTTCTTTTTAGGTCTGATAAGATCTGCTGGCCATACCCTGATGACTCCCTGAGATCTCACCCCAACACAAAAGTCTGCAGGTAACTGGTAGTTGGCAGCTAGCCTTGGTATACCCTAGGACTTTTGATGAGTGGCTTCAGATTCAGCATGGGCACTGAGTTTGAACCTATATCTCTCTGGTAAATGCCACTCGCCTCTACCTAATAACTCACTGAAAGCCTTTGTCAAAAGTAGAGTAATTCAACTAGAGTAATACAAGAGGCTCTTTCAGTGACTGAGTCTAACAGGCATCCAACAAGCAGAAGCAAGTGGAGGCAGACCTTGTGGTGCTTAGGACTTTTGCTAACCTGATCCAGGGCTCTGTGCTGGTAGAAATTGGCCTTGGTGAACAGCTTAGTCATTCCTCTGCATACCCAAGCCCAGCAAAAAAAGTCACAAGCTGTGGATCACCCTGTAGCTTCAAACAGATTGCGAAGGACTAGTAACAGGCATCATCTGATATTGGCATGCACCAGAGTCCTTTTCAAGGCTGCAGAACAACACACCCACTACACAACATCAGAGTAGGATCCAATGAGCTTCACAAGTGGCACATCCAAAGGGAGATCTTGGAAGGCATCAGATTCTGCTGAGACAAATTTCACTTTGTGTGGTCTGTATCTGCACAGCAGCTATACACTGTAGTCAAGGTCAATTATCATAATTAGTCAGCCTGAGGGTTGAACCCATGCACAAATAGGCTAGTAGCAAATAAGACTTCAATTACAATAGGTGGGCTCACATAATCCACACAGGTATGTTCCTGGAGCATCCAGCTCAGGTGATCAAGGGCACTGTGCCACTGTGTTACACAGGACACATACTATCTAAGGCTACCTTACCAAGACTGGAAGATATACACAGAAAGAAACACAAGAGGCAGCCAGAATAGGAAGACAAAGAAATGTTCCCCAGGGGGAAGATGGTGGCGAGATAGGTGGGAGCGGAGTCCACTTCCCCCTGTGCACAGGTGAGACACTTAGCTGATCTTCTGAGGAACAGAGCAAACAGCCAATGGTATCCAAGCATATTTGAAGACTGGAGACCCAAAATTGTACAAGGCATTGAAAAATCACACATGAGACAATAAAACTTGGAGCTGTGAAAAGACCAGAGCTGGACCCAAAGAGGGGGCATCCCATTAGCTGAGACAATCACAAAAAAGAGTAGGTGGGAGTTGTGAACACCAATACACCTGCTGGAAGAGGAAACTCACCAACAAAGGAATCAATAAGAGATAAGAACAGAAGAAAGTGAAGGAAGGAGTGGAAGCCACACTAACTCAACCCAGGACTGATCTGGAAATACAACTAATTGATGGAGAAATTACTCAGAACAAACAACAGAACAAGAGAGAGAAAGAATCCTCAAAATCTTGTACATACGGAAGAACCAGCTTCAACACAACCTGCCCACACCTGCACAACAGAATATAAGACGTGGGGGACAGAGTGACTCTCAGTTAACCAGCTGGAGGGAAGGATTCACCGAAGAAAGACCCAATGCCAATCAAAACCCAAAGACATGCAGAGAGCCAACATAAACAACAGCCCAAGACCAGCGAGCTCAGGAGATCAAGGAGACTGCACCACTGAATCTCACAGGTCTTCTACCATAGAAGTTCACACCGTAAACCCAGAGAGTCAGAACAGACTAATTTAAAAAGCAGAGGCTAACAAGAAGAGTCTCACAAAACATGGGCAAAGAAACAATCCCCAAATGAAAGGAAAGGAGGAAGCCTCAAAAAGGGTGATAAATGAAACAGAGGCAAGTCAATTATCAGATATTGAGTTCAAAGCAATGGTTATCAGGAAGCTCAATGAGCTCACAGAGAATTACCAAAAACTACAGGTAACTACAATGAACTCACTGCAAACTATATCAACATGAAAAAGGAAATAGAAAGTATGAACAAGGGCCAAGAGGAAATGAAGAATACAATTTCTGAACTGAAGAACACAGTAGAAGGAATCAAAAGCAGGCTCGATGAAGCAGAGGATTGGATTAGTGAGCTGGAGTACAAGGTAGAATAAAAACACCCAGAAAGAGCAAGAAAAGGAAAAGAGGCTCAGAAAGAACAAAGAGGGATTAAGGGAAATACAGGACAACATGAAATGTAATAATATCCGTACAATAGGGATACCTGAAGGAGAAGAAGAAGAGCAAGGGATAGAAAACCTGTTTGAAAAAGTAAGGATGGAAAACTTCCCTAATTTGATGAGAGAAAAAGTCACACAAATCCAGGAAACACACAGAGTCCCAATCAAGAAGAACCCAAAGAGGCCCACTTCAAGAGACATCATAATTAAAATGGCAAAATTCCAAGACACAGAGAGAATCTTAAAGGCAGCAAGGGAAAAACAGGAAGTAACATACAAGGGAGGCCCAATAAGACTAGTAGCTGACTTCTCAATGGAAACGCTTCAAGCCAGAAGGGAATGGCAAGAAATATTCCAAGTAATGAGAACCAGAGGCCTGTAACCACGACTACTCTATCCAGTAAGGCGCTCAATTAAAATGGAAGGCCAAATAAGGAGCTTCTCAGCCAAAGAAGCCTCAAAGAATATACTGCCTCCAAACCAGCTCTGCAAGAGATATTAAAGGGTCTGCTTGAAGAATAGGAAGAAAAACAGTGAGAGAAGAACACTGGTACAAAAAAATGACAGTGAATAAGTACCTATCAATAATAACCTTAAATGTAAATAGATTAAATGTCTGAATCAAAAGACACAGAATAGCTGAATAAATAAGAAAACATGACCCACACATATGCTGCCTACAAGAGACCCACCTCAGAACAAAAAACCTACACAGATTGAAAGTGAAGGGCTGGAAACAAATATTCCAAGCAAATGGACAGGAAGAAAAAGTCAGTGTAGCAATACTCATATCAGACAAAACAGAGTTCAAAGAAGAGCCATAAAAAGAGACCCAGAAGGTCACTTCGTAATACTCAAGGGAAGAATCCACCAAGAAGAAATAAACATTGTAAACATATATGCACCCAACATAGGAGCACCCAAATATATAAAGAAAACACTGGAGGAC
>VMDR010023977.1:0-15289 GCA_007922815.1 Macrotus californicus | reverse complement strand
CCGTCTGCAGCATGGTCTGGCCTTCAGAAGGTGTGCCTACAGGTCACGGCACATTAACTGTCAGCTCCAAGGGGTTGCTCAAGTTACCTTCTGAGCTGTAATATCGAAGCAAAATTTCCTGGAGGCTACAGTGTTGGCCACTGACCTCCTTTCTTTACAAAGATATTGTGCCCAATTCCCCTCTTTAAGTGTGGGGCTCATTTGATGGGTCAGCAACACAGTGACTTTTTGGAAAGGAAAGCCGTTTTCTCCCTGAATTCATCGTCTTTGTTGTGTCCACTTGGAGCGAGATGGGAGCCAGCCATCTTTGTGTTTCCGGGCGTGAGTGGGAGCGGCTGGGCGGCCTGGGTGATGTGAGGAGAGTGGGGAGAGAGGGAAGAGGAGAGAAGAGCAGGGGGATGAGGAGGTTAGCAGGCTTCTCAGGGCTCGCCGTTGCACACCTCAGAGACCCGATGAGTCCGGGACACCGCGAATGGACCCCATGATGGCTGAGGTGCTGAGAGAAGTGCCAGGTTGATTTCTGTTAAGTAAGTGGACCTGGGCTAATTGCTTTTTTCCAGGAGCTGATAAGCCAAGAGTCACTTGGAAAGGCATTTCCTCCTCTGCTTGGATTGCACCCTTTAAAAATCCCTGTGATGCCCTGGCTGGTGTGGCTCAGTGGATTGAGCACCGGCCTGAGAAACAAAGTGTCGCTGGTTTAATTCCCAGTCAGGGCACAGGCCTGGGTTTTTACAGGCCAGGCCCCCAGTGAGAGGCTCATGAGAGGCAACCACACATTGATGTTTCTCTCTCTCTCTTTCTCTCTCCCGTCCCCTCTCTCTAAAAATAAATAAAATCTTAAAAAACAAATCCCCATGACGTAGACCCAGGTTCCAGGTGCTGAGTTCTGCTTCTCAACCCTGAGCCCCTGACAGGGGCTGGTTGGCTGTAGCTTTTTACGAGGAAGTGAAGAAGTCCTTTTCTGCTGGTTTAGAGCATCACTTGGGCCCTTCAAAACAAAGTTAGTTCTTTTTTTGGGGAACTTGCCATGCCTAATACAAACGGAAATTAAATTCATCTTGGGGATAGTTTTCCTTTTCCCATCATTCCAGTTGGAATGATTCTTTTCTCCCAGGAAGCTCAGCAAGGCAGCTCCCAATGGCCTTGATCTCATTTCCAACTTCAGGGGACCCAGAGGCCACAGATTTACTGGGAGCTTGGAGTGGCACGGGGACGGGGGGGGGGGGGGGGGGGGGGGGGGGGGGGGGGGGGGGGGGGGGGGGGGGGGGGGGGGGGGGGGGGGGGGGGCAGGTCTCGACTGAGCCGCTCAGCTCCAGGCATTTTAATTCCATGTGGAGTTGGCAGCGAGAAGGCCAGAGCAGGCCCCCAACCACCTAATCCCTTTATCGCCAGGGCCCTAGCTCCGTGCCAGGAGCTCGACTTTCAGAGAATGGCGGTCGTCTTCGGGGAGGCTCTCATCTCCGCAGGAAGCCGGCGGGCCGAGTGAACACCCCCAGACAGAGCTTTCTGTGGCCAGTCCAGAGGCATCTGATTTTTTCTCTCCCTTTCGGGTCCACATAAGCCTCCTGTCCCTTCATCAGGACAAAGCTGAACTTTCCCACTCTCGCCGGGCAGAGATAGCTGTCTTAGGCTCCTTGGAAAAAGCTCCATGGTTACCTTTCTTTCCCTTCTCCTCAGATCTTTTTGTTTGTTTGTTTGTTTTCTTTCTCATAAAGTAAGAAAGACATTCTTCTGTGCCTTGGCAGACAGCTGTCTGAGGTCCTTCCTCTATTGGGGTCTCACCGTTGGACCCCCGGCCCCTCCCACTCACACAGGCAACAAAAGCTCCTCCTGCCTGGCCTTTCACACACCGTGTCTGAGGGACGGGGCCGGCCTCCGTGCCAGCCGGGGAGACCTTGGCACCCTCTCAAAGAAACCCGAAGTGAGGAGGGTTCAAGAGGGAGGTTGCTTTGTGCGGAAAAGCGCCCGCCCCAGACCTCTCCGCCAGCCTGCCGGAGGGGCTCTGGTGGGTGCTGCATCCCCCCCTGGCTCCTTTGCCCATTACATTAACTTTAAACAGACCCAAGAAAAAGATTTCCATGGGATATGGGAGAAACCTAACCCTACTCCCCTCCCATCCGGGTCTGCTCTGGATTTGGGGTTTTAGTCTCGGAACGCCTCATTGCCCCCAGCGACCAAGTGAGTTCACCAACTCTTTGCCTGGAAATGCCATAACCAGCTGGCCTCTGTTCGTGTCTCAGGTTAGTGTTTCTTTAGCACAGATATGCAAAATTGTTTGTTTTTTAGAAATTGTTTATTTTTCAGTTTTGTTTTGTTTTTTGTTTTGCCAGACACTGAAGAATCAGATAATCAAATCTCTAACCTGTGGCGTCCAGCAGGGAAGAGAGACAGGAGAGCAGGTAACTTCCAGCACAGTGTGTTGGCTTAGACTGGAGGTGCCCAGAGAGAAGCCCTTCCTGCCCAGCACCTGGCCCAGGTGCATTTGGGCTGGTTAAGGGCGCATCGATCCTGGGGACAGATGGCCCCATCCTTCTCAGACTCAAGGGTAGGGAAATTGGTGGTGTTAAGACCCAGCCGGTGGAACTATTGAAAGAAGAGAGAAGGCCCCGGTACCCCTTCTCACTCCACTCGTAGGGGGTGGTGACCAGTTTGGAGGGTGGAGAAGGAACTTTCCATGACGTCATGGGAACAGGCTGCCGGCTCCTTCCCACCCCTCCTTCTCTTGAGCAGGTGAACGGCGAGGACTCCGTGCCCTAAATGGCAGTGCTGGGGTTTGGATGCTTTCGTTTCCCCTGGCAGGAGAGCTCCTTGTGGTCTCAGCAGCTGCTTGCACATGGGAGGAGGAACAGCAACGAGGTGTATTGTTTGGCTCTTTTGTCATTTGAAGAAAAATGAGATAAATGAGCATTTAGCCATTGCTTTGCCTGTGGAAGGAGGTGAACAGGTGTCCCTCTTCAGGGGATAGTGGCTTGGCCCAGGAGACTCATGAACTAAAGTTTCTGTTAAAAATAAAGTTTTTCTGTTCTAACGATGTATGGAGGATTCGTGTCTAAGAAGAAGGTGGGACGTGATGAACTTTAGGTCTCCATCCAACTCTTAAAAGTTCTACTTGTCTGTGATGGCGTCGACTGGTTGCCCACTCTGTGTAGGAGGGTCCTCCGGCTGCGGTCCCCCTCGGCTGTGGGAGGTGTGTGCTTTGATCTAGTTGGAACGGAAAACTTGGACCAGGAATTGAGAGCTGATGTGATAACAGTATCGGGTGGTGGGGTCAAAGCCCGTTTTAAGTTCAGTTTGGTCAACTATGAATTGAGCAACTATGTATCATGGGCCTGGGTCAGTGTCAGTGCAGGGCGAGGGGGATGAAGGAGAGAATGAGGGCATGTGGAGGGTTCCCCATGATGAGCTGGCCAGAGTCGGGACAAGGCCCCACCACACTGCCTCTCCATGTCTGGGGGCTGGTTTGCCCGGACAGGCAGGGCAGCTGCCTGGGGAGGGAAGTGGACGGTGTTGCTATTACTTGGTTTTGAAGGAGACCGTGACTTGTGTGCAAGACGGAGGTGAAAAGGCTATGGTCCTTTTGTGCGGCCATGGCAGTGCGTCACCCTGCGATTCTCTGAAGACCCCTGCGGAACTCGTGCCGGCGGATGAACTCATGGCCTCTCTCCGGGCCTCCTCCCTTGCTGCCCGCCCGGGCTGCCTTTGTTTTGACATCTTTTTACTCTTCTCCCCACATTTCCTGTTTTCATGGATCTTCCCCTTCTGTGGTATTTTTCCTGTGTCTGTTTTGGTCTTCCAGATGTGGTAGCCACTGGTTATTTTGGTAGCTATCTGGGCATCACAAGATCTAAAAAAAAAAAAAGGGAAAAAAGACAATGGAAAAATTTTATATTGGAAAAAAATTTCCATGCCTGTGTCCCAGGTTGTATAATGGAGCATCCCAAGGTTTCCAACGCATAGCTTAGAATGGCAGAGCCGACCAACTGAAGTGCAGTCAATTCGCTTCAAATGTCCACAATTCTTTATTGTGAAGCTGCTTCCTTGAAGCACCCCACAGCACCCCACACATAGTTGGCTGTCACTGAGCACTGGCTGAATTGAATGAATTAAGTCCTGACTGCTCCCTGGAGATACATTCTTGGGCATGGCCGTTCCGTTCGCAGACCTTTCTAAACTCCTTCACTGCACTCGCTGCTGTGCGGGGCGGGGGTGGCGGGGGTGAGGGGAGTGCACCGGCACAGCGCTCCAGTCAAATGGCAGTGCAGGCCGTGCTTGTCTGCATATGCAGAGTAGAAGAAATGCCACAGAAGACATATGCTGCTCCGATGGGGACTCTCCGATCGCTGGCACCGGGACGGCCAACAGTGCCTGGGAATTTGGCCTGAGGAAGGCCTATAGGAACAGTCTCATTAGCAAGTCTGTGCGGGCCAGCTCCTGCAGGCAGGTAAACTGTTCCTTCAGACACCATTTAGTTGGCTCCTCTGCGGGTGGCTGTGTTGGTGGCACAGCTGGGCTGTGACTTCTGCTCTGTGTGGAGGGGTGTCTTCTCTCTGGCCTGGCCACAGACAACACGCCATTCCAGAAGGCTGACCTGGGATGGTATGGCAGGGCAGCTTGCTCCCTTCACACCACTCTTTCCTACCCACCGTGGGACAGATCCAGCTCAACAAGTCACATACAGCGACTGACAAAAAAGACACCAGTCCCTCAGTGATTTTCCCACCACTCCGTGGATTAGGTAGAGGAGGCATTTTATCTCGTTTGGTTGCAAGAAGCTCAGGGCCCCCCCCGCCCAAGTGGCAGAGCTCAAAGAGCAGGGGCTGGCTGGAAGTCAGGCTCGGGGAGTTCTAACTGGCTCTTCGTGCTCTTGAACCCCCTCACCCCACCCCCAGTCAGTGGAAGAGTCTTATTCATTCACCCCCCCAAACTGTTTCTCAAATCCATTTCTTTCTTTCCATTCCGCAGTCATAGGGGACCCTTAGGCTGACAGTTACACATTTAGGGAGAAATAGCTTTTCCAGCATTTCTCTTGTGAATGAGTCTAGACCCTCAAGTCTCTAGAAGAAGACTTGGAGGGGGAGCCTGCCCACTGATCCTGCACAGTTATCGTCACATTTGAAATACCCAATTCCTGGTATTTCTTTTCATTACATGCAGATTTACGTTTCCTAAAAGTGGAAAGCTGGACTTGGTGGAACAGATGTCATGAATTAAGGGAAAAGCCTGATGAGCGTATAAGACGTGGTGCTCGGCTCATGTTTAGTGGAGGCCTCCGTATTTGCCATCTCACGTACACACGAGACTGAAGTCGACCTTCAGGGTAACCAGCCTCAGTGATTTATCCAGCTGTGCTGAAGTGTCTTGTGAGGTGCTCAGGGTGAGACTTTGGGGGGTGTGGGCATGTGCGTGTTTGTTTTGGCTGCTTGGTTTTCTGCAGTTTCACGAGAGGTGGAGCTGTGGGAATGCTCCTGATCTATTTCCCACGTCCTTGTGATGCTCCATGTTGCAGGTTGGGGACGTTTTGGCAACGAGAAGGGCTGGCTTTCTAATGGTGAGTAGGGAGACCATCGCTGGAGAACTTCAAGATTGGCTCCGAAAGGGATGCAGACAGAAACTCTTCCAGTTTCAGGGTGATAATAATAGCAGGAGCAATGATCACCTTTAATCTTTACAACCACTCCATGAGTTGGACTCTATAATCTTCATTTTATGGGTAAGGAAACCGAGGCACAGAGAGGTTGATTAGGCGGCCCAAGGTCACATAGGTTTATCTAAATGTTGTCACATCTGGGAACACCTCTATTGAGATTTTCTCTTGTAAGATTCTGACATGCTGTCTGAATTGAGCATTCCTGGCAGCCATTCCTACGCTAGGATCACTAGCGGTTACAGGTACAAGGTGCTGCACACCTCGCAGCTACACCCCACAAAACCCGAACGAAACGCCCTCAGCCACTCCTCCACTACCCAAGTGGAAGTTCGAAGGGAAGTCAGAGCAGGAAAAGGGAGACAGACATACTTGACTCTGGCTAACATATCTTCTGCAAATTTTATAAAAACCTGAGGTCACGTGAACAAATGGTAAGGGCCTCTCTGCGGGTCTTTAAATCGGTCTGCGTGAGAAAATGAAGCTTATGCTCATTTGTTTACACTAAATATTTACAGGATCTATCTATATACTTATAAAATCGGTAGCAGGATGCATGCTGGAAGGTGTCTGGTCTCCGCAGCCAGTCAGTCGTGTTGGGTATTGCTCTGACAGGATAATTCCCCGCTCGGAGATAATATGCAAAGGTTGCATTTGAAGCCATTTGTGAGTGAAGGGGTGGATCCAATGACTGCCCCACCCCACGTCTCCCTCAAACAACGTTAGCCCGGAGTTTTTACCCCCATCTTGCACCCGCGGGAGCTGAGGCTCAGAGGAGAGTACAGGGTGAAGGACCAGCTCTGAGTCACTTTTTCCTCACGTGAACTAATGATGGGTCCTCTACAAAGCACAAATAAGGATCACATTTCATGGCCTCTAGAGAGTGGAAGGCAGGGAGCTTATTGCTCCTTGGGGGAAGTTAAGTACATAATGATAGGTTGTTGTATTAGTTAGGATGAGATTTTGGCTGCGAGTGGCAGAAATCCCTTAAATAACAGTGGCTTATATCCGATGAATATTTATTTCTCATGTGAAGGTGCAGGTAGGTGGTCCACCAGCATCAGGGGCCAAGTTTCTTCTATTTTATGGCTCTGCCATCTTCCACATAGAACTGCCAACTCATGGTCCAAAGGGGCTGCTGAGCTCTGACTACAAGGTCTACATTCTAACCAGCAGGAAGGGGAAGAGGGCAGAGGGGAGACAGATCTTTTCCTTTTAAGTACACTTACTGAGAACTTTGTGTATACACACATGCACACAACTTCCACCCCGTCTACAATCCCATTGGCCAGAACTTGGTCATATGACTGCACCAAGATGCAAGGGAGACTGGGAATTGTAGGTTTTATTCTCGGCAAGCAGGTATATAGATAATAGTGTGGGAAAAAGGAACAGCTAGCACAGGTTTCTTGTGCTGCATTTTATCATGTTTTGCTTTTTATTGTCTCGAGAAGACTGCACTCTCCTTGAGGAGCAGGGATTCTGTTCTGTGTGGATCCACAGAATTAGAGCTATTTCAGAGTCCGAAATGACCTTAGAGACCCTTCAGGTCAGTGATTTTTAAACTTGTTTTTATCAGTATGTATTCTTTTTCAAAAGAAATCCTTTATGTAATCCTTGGGATCCTTAATCCCTATATGTAAGTCATAAAAGCAGTATGTTGTTAAAATAAATTTCTTAAGTTCAAAGTTACGAGGTTTCCTTTATGATCGGCAAGGATTTAAGTTAAAGTATTGAAGGTGTCTAATGGGTTCATATTTGATCCATGATAGTGTGTGTTTTCCATTGGTTTATAAATAGTTAAAAATCCCCTTTTAGTGAAATTCAGTGGTTTCATAACTCCTTCAAACTGACACTTCAAAGTGACCAATCTAGTCCACATTTCTCATTGTAAAGCAACCGTTGTGAAGCCCAAAGCGGTGAACTGATTTGGTCACATCCCAGAGCTGGACAGTGGCAGAATTAGGCCCAAATCAAGTTTATGAGTCAACAAATGTGGGCTGAGGTGCCAACATGGTGACAGGTGCCAGTAGTTGTTATTCAGTCCCTGGGCATTGCGAGGTTGATTGCTGGGCACAGAGAGGCTGTGCGGTATGCTTGTTGTGAGAGAAAGACCTTGTCTGCACGATGGGCCATGTCCGGTCATGGAGAGTAGAGAGCCACGGGGTGACCACCATTCTGTGGTGTGGAAGGAGTGACAGTACCTAACAGTTGTCTGGCTTTTTACATATCTACAACATGCTTTTACATACTTTATCTCATTCAATCCTCTTAAAAGTCTTTTCAAAAGTTAGGGCAGATATTATCCCTGTTTTATAGATGAGGAGACTGAGGCTCAGGCTGTGGAGTGGCTTGCCCAGGAACACCGGGCGTGGAGTGATGGATCTGGGAGTGACACCCACATTTCCGACTCCAAATTCACATCTCTGCTTCCAGTTGTCACCCTCCCTGCTCGTGGAGGTTTCCATGTGCTTCACTGCCTTTTCCTCTGTTGCACAGTTCTGGGGGTTACCATTTCGCACTGCGGTCTATGCAGTCATTATGGTCCAGTGTCCTTACATAGACGACCCGGGGTCCTTACGATGGATGGGGGTAGCCCTCCCCCCTGCCCCATTTAAGTCCTGCCCTGCTCACTCTCCCTGGCTACCATAGGGTAGGGCTCGGAGTTCTCACTCAGCCACCCCACGTATTGTAGCAGCAAGTATGGTAGTGGGATAAGAGCCTACCTTTTTTGTTTGTTTGTTTGTTTTTATCCTCAGCTGAGGGCATACTCATTGACTTTAGAGAGAGGGGAAGGGAGGGAGGGGGGGAGAGAAACATCGATGTGAGAGAGAAATATTGATTGGTTGCCTCTCATACATGACTGAACCTGCAAGCCAGGCATGTGCCCTGACCAGGGATCAAACCCGCGACCCCTTGGTTGAGGGGGCGATGCTCCATCCTACTGAGACATTGGCCAGGGTCTGATAAGGTCTTATCTGAAGACAAAAGACCTGGGTTTGAGTCCCACCATCATGAATGAGCCATGTGGCCTTGTCTCTCCGAGCCTTAGCTTTCTCCTCTGTGAAAGTGAAGATGTCCTGCCACCGTTTATGATTGTGTCAATAACTGTATGTGTCCAGCTCTTGTCTGTAGACAGCGTTGTTTCCAGGCTACCTGCACCCCTCCCTGTCAGCCTCTGAGGACAGCGACAGAAGCAGTGAGTGGAGAGGGACGCAGGTTGGGGAGGTGGGTTGATTTGCCCTCCACGATAACGCACTCTGGAATGATTATGAAATATCACACCATTTCTTTCAGTATCTCATAATCCCTCTGGTTATTGATTTTGATGCTGTTCTTGGTGAAGACTGGGCACAGCTGATTGGTTCCTGGCATTTAGTGTACATTCCCTTTATCATTTATTCATTCAATAGATATTTATTGAGGGTTTGCTACATGCCAGGTATATTCAAGGGGCTGGGAAATAACACATTTCACACAGAATGGATTGAGTCTTTGCCCTCATGCGGCTTATGGTCCTTTGGGGGCACGAAGAGATATACCAGAGGCAAAGACACACAGAAGCGTGGAACACAGTGTAAGAGAGGGAGTGACAATGTTTCCGAAGACAATAACGCAGAATGAAGGGCTGGTGAGGGGGGATGTTTTGTGTATGTGTTTGAGTGATACGTGTGTGTGCACGTGTGTGTGAGCATCTATGGGACAGTGGTGAAGACCTCCCTGAGACGGTGACTTATATTAAGAGCAGTGAACTGTGTGGTTAATTGGGGGAAGAGCCGAGTTCCTAGGCCTTTGAGAAATGTCTGCTTAATGTTAAATAGTAAATAATTATTCATGGATCTGTTCTAACCCCACTTTGCCTTCCCTTGGGCCCCCACATCAAGTTCAAAAACTGCCAAGGGCCTCTCCAGCATGAACCTCACTCTCTGATTGTCTCACTGCTTCCTGCCCATGAAGTCCATTGTCACCACCCCGCTTTGGCCTGGCCCATGACTGCCTCCTTGCTTTGACCGCTCCAACCCTTCCTGCTCCATGAAGCCCCCCATTGCTCCACTGGTCCCTCCTTTCTGAGCATTTGGACTGCGTGTCACGGTTTGCACACACTTTGTTTTTACTCATTCCTGTCTGTTGGCTTTGCCTCTTCAACTGCCGCTCATTAGTTTGGGGGTGATCTGTCCAAAACCTCTAGATCCCCTGTGGGTTTTCCCACAGTGCAAAGTCCATAGCAGATGCTCACTGAACCCTTGGTTATTGATCAATTGGAGAATTAGTTTTCTTCTGGGAAATGGATTGGAGGTCGGCCTGGAGTGATATTGCAAATGGCACAAACTTTCCCCAGCAGGGTGTGGTGTCTGTTTCCCCAGCCCTAAGATCTGGACTGGATTGGTGAGGTGTTTTGACCGATAGAATGTGCTGGAAGGGACATAGTGCAAGTTGTGGATCTAGCAGCCTCGTAAGAGTCTGATCTTAGGCTGGAAATACTTCCATCACAGAACATGCCAAAGCTAGCCTGGTAGAGGACAAGAGGCCCCGTGGAGAGGGAACTCGGTGATCCCAGTAGTGGCCGCAGGCATGGAAGGGAGCCACCCGAGAACAGCTGAGTCTGGTTCTGCTGAGAGATCACCCAGCTGAGCCTGGCCCAAATTGTCCGTCCACACAATTACGAACAAAATAACATGGGGCTGTTCTAAACTTCTGAGTTTGGGTGGTTTGCTCGGCAGCTCTGAATAACCAACGCATTCTGTGGACCACTCTGGTGGCAAGACAGAACGGTTCCAGAAATAATCCCTCGCATTCATGTAATGCATTTGTTACATAGTTCAGATCTCTCTCATGTCCGTCACTGCATTTGATTTTTGCGGCACTTTTTTGAGGGGATGGGCGTTTGTCATTGCACCGATTTTGCAGATGAGGAAATCAAGGCTCAGAGAGGTTGCCTCTGACACGCCAGCCGGAAGAGGATGTAGGACCAGTGCTCAGCCCACTGTCATGCGTGAGTCCCAGGACACAGGGTGGCCTTCCCTGCGGAGGGCAGGTTGACCCTGAGGGCAGTAGCCTGAGTTAGACGAGGAGAGGCGAGACCTGGGGGCCTCATTCTGAGACTGCCTGTCCTAATGAGCCCTGCGGAGTGGGCTCCTCTCACCTCCAAGTTGGAAGGTTGTGCAACGAGAAGCTCATAATGAGGCTTAGCAAGTCCTTGTTTTTTCCAGAGAAGCTCTGCGCCTCTGCTTTGCTGCTGGATGCTGCTTGTGAAGGTTTCTAATTTGGGGTCTTAATTTTTGTAAAGCGTGAATTACAAGAAGTCAGAAGAATGATGCAAAGAGCATTTAATAATGCACATTCACAAAAGAAGTGGTGTAACTACATTAATTAGGCAAGTCTTGCGTAAAGATGCAATGTAATTATATATTTGAGACAGTTAATTAGGGAGCTACTTGGAAATTTCAGTGAATATTAAGGTAATTACACATAAATACTATAACCATTAAGGCTGCACCCATAATGAAAGCAATAACTAATTACATAAATAACAGCATACTTATGTTTTTACATTACCAACACCTTACGACGCTTCCTCTCCCCCGCCTCCCTTCCCCATGCAAATGACAAATCTTCCATTTTTAAACTCAGATATTCTTGCAAATGGTTGGAAACAATGACCTTTCCTCTTCTTTCCTCTGCTGTGACAAATCTGGGCTCACTGCGGGAGCTTCCGGTGAGTGGACAGAAAGGTGGGAGGTGGGGACTGGATGGCCCTGGCCTACTCCATGGGACCGGTGGTGAGCAGCAGTGACACAGGGCCAGCCGGGCAGTGACTGGAGAGGGCCACAGACAAGGTCAAGGTGTGGGCTTGGGAGACCTGGATCCCATCCAGGCCCTGCCCTTTGTCAGTTGAACAATCTCAGAGAAGTCACTTAGCATCTCTGCGCCTCAGTTTCCTCATTAGTCAATTGGGGTGATGGTAATCCCTGCCTCCCAGCGCTGTGATGGAGAACAAATATAAACCTGCGACGTGCCATCCGGTGTAGGTGGCCGAAGTTTGCCTTTGAAGTCCCTGACCAGTGACCTTGGGGCCTGTGGCTCCCTTCTCAAGGCTTAGGGCTCTTCGGTACTTACTCATCAAGTTGCCTACATCAGCCTCCCAGTGAAGAACTGGTTTGGTGAAAACCTGTGGAGATCATTCACACTTAAGCAGGATTGACTGATGACAGCATGTGGCCAGGGCCTGGGGATGAGGGAGTGTAGTTATATTTGAACAGAAGGTGAAAGCTTTGGCTTTGTAGAGGTCCAGTCACCAAGCATTTCATGCAATGTTTGAGCAGGAGCACATCTGGGCACACCAGCATGTGACTATGTACACACTTGCTGTGTACCCACCTGAGAGGGGCCGCACAGAGTATTAGGTAACAGTGGATTGAGGAGTCTGAGTTAACATCTTGCTTCCACCCGCTAACTGCTTAGACCCTCTAGTAATAGGAAGAATTAAAAAAATCAGCACATAAGCAGACCAAAATCATGTCATTCAAGGGCCAACTGTATCTTTGATCTGTGGTTGGGAATCTGAGCATATGGGGGGTCGACTAGTAGTTACACTTGGACTTTTCAAAAAGATTTTGTTTATTTATTTACGTATTTTTAGAGAGAGGGGAAGGGAGGAAGAAAGAGGGAAAGAGAAACATCAATATGAGAGAGAAACATTGAACAATCTCGGTAAGTGCCCCGACTGGGGACGGAACCTGCAACCCAGGCATGTGCCCTGACTGGGAATTGAACTGGCGACCTTTTGCTCTGTGGGATGATGCCCAGCCAACAGAGCCACACCCATCAGGGCTGCGCTTGGATTTGGGACTGCATGGGGGTCAGGACCCCTAACCCCTCCCTGTTCAAAGGTCAACTGTCCTGTTTATTTTTCAAGAATAAATTATTTTATTGAAGAGTAGTCTATATTCACAAATCGAAGGGAACAGCTTGATCAATATTATCACCCACATCAAGAAACAAAACACTACTAGCATCCTAAAAATGTCCCGGTTACTTTCTCCGTTTGATGAAATGATCAATCATTTCTTCTACTTTCTTGAACATGAAAAGAATCGTCATTCCAAGGTTCTTATCTGAAACTCCAATGTTTGGTTTTCCCGCGGGTCTGTTTTTTTTTGTTTGTTTGTTTTTATAGACTGTTTTTTAGTTTGAGGTTCACAGCAAAATTGAGCGGAAAGTACAGAGAGTTCCCATGTGCCCCTCTCTCCCCAACACCCACAGCCTCTCCTTCTATCAACACCTGGCTCTTCGGCAGTTCTGTCCAATGAACCAGCTCTGACACCTTGTCATCACCCTACAGTCCACAGCCTACAGTAGGGTTCATTCTTGGTGGTGAGTGCCCGAGTTTTGACATGCAGTGTAACGACATATTCACCATTATAATGTCATACGAAGGGTTCACTGTCCACCCACTTATCCCCCCCTCCCCATAAGCCCCTGGCAACCACTGATCTTTTACCATCTCCATAGTTTGGCCTTTTCCAGAATGACATATAGTTAGAGTCTCACATTGTTAGGTAGCCTGTTCAGATGGGCTTTTTTCACTTGGTACGATTCATCCAAATTTCTTCCACATCTTAATAGCTCATTCTTCTTTCACTCCGAATAAGATTCCATTGTCTGCAGGTACCACGGCTTGTTTACTCATTCACCTTACCGAAGGATGTCTTGGTTGCTTCCATGTTCTGGCAATTCTGCGTAAAGCTGCTATAAACATCCACATGCAGGTTTTGGTGTGGACGTCATCCTCAGTGTTTTTGGGTAAATGCCAAGGAGTGTGACTGCGGGAGCCCGTGGCAGGAGCAGGTTTAGTTTTGTGAGAAACTCAGAGTCTTTCAAAGCGGCTGCACCATTGTGCGTTCTCACCAGCGGTGAATGGGAGTTCCTGCTGCTCCACAGCCTTGTTAGCGTTCGGTGTTGGTGTTTCGGATGCTAGCCGTTCTAATACATCTGTGTCTCATTTGTTGTTTTAATGTGCATTTTCCTGACGTGGAGCATCTTTTCATATGCTTTTTTGCCATCTGTACATCTTCTTTGGGGAGGTGTCTGTTAAGGTCTTTGGCCCTTTTCTAAATTGGATTGTTTGTTTTCTTACTGTTGAGTTTTAAGATCTCTTTGTATTTTGGGGGGTAACAGACCTTTATTAGATATGTCTTTTGCAAATATTTTCTCCGAGTCTTTGGCTTTTCTTCTCATTATCTTGATCTGTCTGTTTTTATTGATTGTTTTGTTTGTTTTTGTATTGTCATTTGATCTTGTCTGTTATTATACCGAGTAATTTTTTTAATCCTCTCCTGAGACATTTTTTTCATTGCTTTTAGAGAGGGAGGAAGGAGGGGAGAGAGAGAGAGAGAGAAACGATGTGAGAAAGAAACATTGATCGGCTGCCTCCCATACACACCTCAACTGGGACCCCAACGAGAGATCAAAGCCACAACCTAGGTACATGCTCCGACAGGAGATTGAACCTGAGACCTTTCGGTTTACAGGATGACGCTCCAACCATGTGAGCCATGTCGGCCAGGGGCCAAGTAATTTTTGATTAAATTATGGATGTTGTGGAATGAAAATCGTACAGGTCATCTGAGGCCCTGGGTGATGGTTTCTTCCAGATATGGCAGGCAGCACACCTGTATCCAGACAAGGGTTAAGTTTATTTGAATCTGGGCTTCAGTCTTGAAGCCGAAAAA
Organism: Macrotus californicus; assembly: GCA_007922815.1. Taxonomy (NCBI): domain Eukaryota; kingdom Metazoa; phylum Chordata; class Mammalia; order Chiroptera; family Phyllostomidae; genus Macrotus; species Macrotus californicus. The sequence continues at coordinate 913 of VMDR010023977.1, read as the reverse complement.
CTGGTCTGGTTCAGGTTGCCTTTACTTACCGGGAATTGTCCTAGGGAATTGCCGCAGCGTTTTCCAGGGTTGCTCAGCTTGATGGACCCTAAACTTCAGTTTTCGTTCTTCGGGCCACATGAGGCTGCCTGGGATTCTTAGCCTCTCAGACTTGGGGCTCTCGCTTTCTGTTCTGCGTCTCTGACCCTCCCTCTGCTTCTTGGCCCCTGATCTGTATCTTTGAGAATCAGCAAATTCCTTGACATTAAAAACCACATGACCGGCTGGCTTTCTTCTGTACTTACTTCTCTTGGCTCTATTGGCCCCAGAAATCTTTCCGTCTTGGCAGCTTTCCAGAGCCTATACGTTCTTTTCTTTTCATAAATGTTTTATTGTGGAATAACTTTAGACTTACAGTAAAGTTGCAGAAACAGTATAGAGCATTTCTGACTTCCCCTAATGTAACACCTTCCATATCAAAACTAAGAAACCAACATTGATATGTTACTATTAGCGAAATTGCAGACTTTATTTTGATTTCACCTATTTTTTTACTAATATCCTTCTTAAAAATTACTGGATTCAATTTAGGATACCACATTGCATTTAGCAAATGTATTTTTAAAATCCAACTCTTCAGTTACTCTTAGCAGGAGGGCTGATCTGTTATAAGCTAATAGGACATAGCTGGAAGCAGAATTCCTATTTATTGGTTTTAATGTTTTGTAATTAACCAGTAGATAAGGCACAGAAGACAATATTGGATATTCATTATTTTAAAGGTAATCAATAAAACACTGAAAGAATATAACCACCTCTGGGAATAATGTGAGGTAGAGGTAATATAAGAGTGTTAAATTTTCTGATTTTTAATAGATGAGAGTTAATTGATACCACCAAATTCATGTCATGCCACGGAATCATGATGAAAAAT
>VMDR010023976.1:0-15291 GCA_007922815.1 Macrotus californicus | reverse complement strand
AAACCCTATAAATATATTTGGGGCACAACTATATACAAAGGACAGGCAAAAGTAGTGATCCCAAAAATGGGAACAAGAAAATGTCAGAGAAAAAGGGAGAAACCCAGGAAAGAAATATATCTGAGATGGCAAGAGAGAACAGTAATGTGTAGGGAACAAAACTGGAGAAATATTGGAGAAAGAAGAAAGCTGACACCAAAATGCAAATTAATTCATTTCTAAAATATATTTAACCTATATGGGCAGATATCTACTATAAACTAGCTTTAATGACTGCAAAATAATAATCTAGTAATTAATTAACATTTACTTTTATAAATTTCTCAAAAATATCCTGTATATTTAGCACTATAATCATGCAAAGATAGATTAATTTAATCCCATTAGCTAATAAGATAACCTGAACCTAGAGAAACACATAATGTGCTGGAGTTCCCACAAAAAAATTGAAAACGCATTGTTCAACAGTTTATTACACATCTTTCATTACACCATTTTTCTTTTCTTTTTTTAAATTTGTTTTTAAAGATTTATTTATTTATTTATTTATTTATTTATTTATTTATTTTAGAGAGGGGAAGTGAGGGAGAAAGAGAGGAAGAAAAACATCAATGTGTGGTTGCCTCTCATACACCCCTACTGGGGAACTGGCCCACAACCCAGGCATGTGCCCTGACTGGGAACTGATTGAACCGGAGACCCTTTGGTTCGCAGGCCAACACTCAATCCACTGAGCAACACCAGCCAGGGCCATTATAATATTTTTTCAATAAGAGTCTTTTGTTCTGAGCTCTTTATAAGCCTATCAGAGAAGCACTCCTAACCCCCATTCCTTCTTAACATAAGTACCCTCTAAACTGAGAGTTTCCCAACACCTCATCCTCTAGGGATGCAGTTAGGCTACTTTCTTCTCATGTTTATTTCTCATCCTCAAAAGGCCATGGTGTTTGCTGCAAATACTTCTCCAAAACATATTTTCTTTGGCCAGAAACTAAACTTAATCAGTTAAGTTATCCAGAGAAAGAAAAAGACACAGGCATTTGCAAGGAATTTTACCTCCAAGAATCATAAAAACAATAGTTTGAAAAATCCTTAATCATCTAGTCCTAAACATCCCAAGCTTTACTGTTTCTCAGAATAGCCTGGGTTCTTTCCAACTTTTTCCCACCGCACTTGTGTCTGACCCTGAGGAGCCCCAAAGGGCATGATTGTGGCTATGGCATCTGGCCCGGGGTCGCTGGCCTCCGTAGGGCTGAAAGAATCAACGTATTGAGCTATATCTTAAGCCCTGTACATCCAAGGGTTAACTCAGTGGGTCTAGGTCGCTCAAACACTAAGATTTCCGAAGAAAGGACTGGATCTGGACTGATTACTGGGTAATAACCTCTGAGCACTTGAAATGCCCTGCCTGATGTAAATGTTTTTGTACGCCTGCCGCCCTGGACCATGCGGTATCAGTTTGATCTCAGGGGGCTTGACACTAAATAACTAAGGTCAGTTACTCAGGTAGTGACCCTCAATAAAAACCCAGGACACCAAGGCTTGAGTGAGCCTACCTGATTGGCAATACTCTGCACATGCTGCCACACATCATTACTGGAAAAATGAAACATCCCTGTCAAGCAATCGCACTGACAGGGGACGCCTGGACATTTGCACCTGGTTACTGCAGCACTTTGCCCTGTGCAGCTTTTTTTGTTTGCAGCTGTTGACCTATATCCTTTCACAACAGACCACAAGCATGAGTGTGACAGCTTTCCTGAATCCCATGAGCCTCAGGGTGGTCTTGGTGCCCCCAACAAAAGCCCATCCATGACTCAACACGACACCCTTTGGGAAGCTCTGATCTACATAATGTGGCTGTCCCAAAGCTCACTGAATGAGAATCTCCATCCAGAAATCTTTATATTTTGCACACTCCGTGGGTTAATGTAACACAGCCAGTGAACCTCTAGTTTTAGAACAGGCTTTTACAAGATTTTGATCTAGCCAACCACCCATGTGCTGCTTAAAAGAACCACAAAAAAATTCCTGTCATTTGATTTGTAAATTTCTAGAGATAGGAAATTCACAGTCTCCCAAGATGGCCCTCTTTAATGTTTAAGTTGTTCGCATTGTTGGAAACTTTTTCCTTACGTGTATGTAAAATATCCCCACATGACTTCTAATCTTTGCTCTTAGTTACGTGCAATGAGGCCATTCAGAGTGAATCTCATCTGCCTTCCACACAGCAGTCCAAATGCTGCAGTTTTCTTGTTTCTCCTAAGTCTTCTCTTATCATCCAGAGCCTGTTAAATCAGGATGGTGGACAAGGGGCTCTCCAGCAGTCATCTGTATCAAGATCTTCAGGACAATAACCTTAAAATATGAGTATGCAACAAATTTGTTGGTCAGGGAAAGAGGTCACAGGCTTTTTAATGCCCACATGAGGATATGGGTTTTTGGGGGTTGGAGATTTTTTTAAGAAAGAAAAGAAAGGAGGGGGGGAGAGAGGGAAACATTGATGTGGGAGAGAAACATCGATTGCTTACCTCCCTTAAGCAGCCGGACCAGGGATTGAACCTGCAACCTTTTGGTACACAGGATGATACTTCAACCAGCTGAGTGATCCAACAAGGGAAAGAGGTGACAATTTTTAAGCACTAAAATCTTAATTCTAAAGCTTTATTCTTATAGTTATAATACTGTACCAACACACAAAAACTAGTTTAACAATAAAAACTATATGTACATTCAATATATACACATGCTGATGTCACAAAATGTACCAATTTAGAGAAACATCCATGATGGTGTTGTTTGTTAGGTTGGTTGCACAGAAATCAGAGAGTCTATTAAAAATAGAATAAACTCTGGGGAATAATATCGGGCAAGTGGATAAGGATGATATGTGTTCCCAAGGGAGAAGAAATTACTTTTCTGATTGGTGAACTCTGGAAAAAGCCATAAGCCAGCAAGGTAAGGCACTTTCCAGGTCTCGTTCATAGTTGCCTGCCTGCAGACAGTGCATTCTACCTGTTCTCTGCCATGCGGTAAGGCCCTGTCTCCGAGCAGTGCGGCTTGTGGCCCAGCAGCTCTTTTAGTGACGGGCAGCTAATTCTGCCTATGTCAGCAGTAAGGTATTAAAATGAATGCAGCTACCCATTGCTCCAGTCCTTCAATGGAGCTTCTATTGTTACAGTGGAATGAGCAGCCGAGGGGAAATAAAGGCAGGGCCCTCACCATTGCAATCTAACAAAGAACTTAATACGGGAGGCTAAAAGCAAAAGCTCACTCATTGACCCAATAATCGTGAGCCTGGTTTAATTAGGCTGCCAGGCTTTCCGAACAACAAGTGAAACTATGATAGAGTAGGAGGGGCGTACCCTTGAAAGTCTGTGCACATCATCTCCACTAGCTGGGAAAGGAAACCCCTGAGACCGTGTATTCATCCCAAGGCCTGGAAGGGGAAAAAAGGAAGGGTCTACAGTGCCAAAGAAAGACCCCATAAACAATTTTGGTTAACTGCCTGCCTCTCATCATGCAAAATGAACAAATAAAGTCTGGAGCAAGACAAGGATTCGGGCTAACAGACACCCCACCCATACCTACGTTTGGGTCATCATGTCTCCCTGGGGGAAGCCGGCACCACCTTTTTACCCACCAATCAGAATGTACTTCACCCTCACTCCACCAACTACATAAGTCCTCAGAACAAAAGACTCACTCTCTTGGCCTTCTTGGCTCTTTTTGCCACGTGAGGCTCAGGTGCTGGTTACCCAGCCTCTGGCCACCCTACTTCTAGCCAGCCTTGCTTTTGCTTTACTATTAGAATTCAGCATTAATAAACTTTGCTTTCATGCTAGGAGGCTTGCAGTCCTGTAATTCTGTACTGCATCAGCGAGAACTGAGCTCCTGGGAGTCTCTCCTATAACACTATCAGTAATAATACTGACACTCTCCCCAAGTGCCTGACTCCTGTGTCTTTCCTGTCAATATGTTCAACCTTGGGTCGGCAAAAAAAAAAAAAAGGTTACTTATTGGGCCCCTAAAATTCATCTTATTTTCCCATCCAGGCTTCACCTGGGTCACAAGCTTCTGTGCTTACGTGATTGTGAATGCAATATGCAAGGAATATAAATTGATGCTTCAAAGTTATAGCTCCAATCCCACCTTCTCCTGATGCTGCCCTGACCCCTATAGACTAGATGGAAGTAACCCTGACTCTGTTACTCACGTGGGACCTTTAACTTACTCCTGGCAAAAGTTCATTTCCGTTTCATAGTCATATATTATTGGTTCACAACCCTGGCCAAGAGCTCTCCAGGTGAAATATAAAATGGGCCCCCATAATAGGAGTACAGGAAGAAACTGAAAAAAGAGGCAGACTGTTCCAGATTGGTAGGTGGCAGGTTCAAAAACAAGGGCTCTTACCAGGGTTGTCTTGGGCAAGAAGAGTCATTTTCCATACCTGCCCACCAAATCTTAACATTTTATGTAGAGATCTTAACTGGGTTCAGTCACACACCCAGTTCAGAAGTCTCAATACCATATTTCTATTTTAAGGACACAACCTTGGAGCACCTTCTGGGCACATGGAATGCTAACGGAATACACATTCCAAGGCACAGGAGAGGGATTGGGGAGCCTTCAATTGCCAGTGTCCAGCTCATGGGTCAAACCAACAGTCATGTTTTGATGACCATCCCTAGCGTTTATGTATTTCTCACATGCATTATGGGACTGTAAGTTTTTTTTAGAGGAAAGGATTTAAGTGTTACATTTCTCCTTTCTGCTCCTTGGATGCTTCCTTAAGTGCCATGCACAGAAGAGGCAATCAATAATTGTGGATGGCCCAGTAGTCCTTCCAAGCAGCTCAGACATCCACAGTTGAAATGGTTTATGGGGCACATTAATTTCACAGTCTGCGAATAACTAACTTCCCCTCTTTTCCAATTTGATCCATAGCTGGATACAAAGCTTACTGCTATGGATTCCTGCCTCTTCACAGGGCTCCCCTGCTACTTTAAGTTAGGTGCCAGTGTGCCCTTGAAGCATTTCTTCCGTCCATTTCACATACAATTGCATTCTTTCAATTCACCACACACCAAGGGCCCTGGCATCCTGGTGTCATCCATTCTCATTGCATTATTAGCCAAGCATCATGGAATTGTGATAAGCTTGGCATGAATGCCTATGGAAGGTCTCTGTTTCCAAACCTCTTTACTAAAGACAATTTGATGTGAAATAAAGCAAGCAGGTGTGGCAATGGACTCTTTCCTAAAGCCAAAAGAATATTGGCTGCAAGGAGGTCCAAATGCCACACCCATACCATAAACAGAGCAAATTTTGCTGTGTTGACCTGTGCATCCTTTCAAGGCCTAGCTCTCTTCTCTGCTATAAAATCTGTTAGAAAATTGCCTCTGAGAGCCAACTATAAAAACCAAATGTTTCTGTGTAGTGTGGAGCCTAGGAGAAAAGTGTTAAATAATCTGAACTTGTTTTATTCCCCCTACTATGTTCCTACTATTTTTTTGGTTTTGTTCAGAGAGTACAGTTGGGCATAGAACCTTCTGGCTGAACTGCAAAGGCATCAGGATGCAGAATAGAATTTAAGACATCGAGTAAAGCTGACAAGCAAAGATGCTAACGGAGACTTGGGGTTAAAGAAGCTAGTGGAGTCAGAAGTATCAGGATGTGGATGCAAAGTAAACATTCAAGGTCAGGATGTAGGTTGAGGGTGATACAGGACATAGGCTCACAGGAGCACAGTCCATTGGCCACCAAGAACTCAGGACGAGCCGAGACCAGTATCAGGGAGGACAAAGTCTCTTCTTGGGGCTCAGAACCTGGAAGGGAAAGGCAAGTCACCAGGGATGTCCAGCTCACCTTGACCATGTAGGCTAGTAAAAGCCGGTTCAAAATACCAAAACCAACAATTACATAGCGAGGCTTCTCAAATGGTTCATGTCAATAGGAATTTTGTTGAAATTCAGATTTTTATGCCCTAGCGCTGGAACCAGGCCCAAGAATCTGAATTTCTAATAAGCTCAGGCTGCTGGTCTGCAGACCACACTTTAAGTAGCACCTTTGTGCCAGATACTGCTTTATGTTCTTTGCGTATGTTTACTCACTTCATCCTCATCATAGGTACTTGGCTGGCATAACCACCAAGCATCACTGCTCTTCCAAGGCTGTGTCGTGGGTACTGTTCCTCCACATCTCTGAGTAGAACTAGTGCTAAGCTGAATCTGGATGCCCTGGCAAAGTTAAATCACTGTCATCATCACCCTAGTATCCAATTTAACCCACCAGGAAGAGGAAATAACTCTAATAATATTCACATGGTTGAATAAAATCATAAAACCTGCAGTGTGCTGGCTACAGGCTCGTTACACAAAATGGTATGTTTGCATATACATTCTCCTATCATTTATTTATTGTATCATTTCTACCTGAACTCATCCCTGAGAACTGAAAATAGACAACAGATTAGCACAATGAACCAGACACATGGATTTGCTCTCATTTTTTCCCCCTGCAAGAGAATCTGGCTCAGCTTCCTCCTCAAGACTTTATATCTTACCAGCCTCTGTGTTTGTACAGTTTTGCTTGTCTTTGTGAAGCGGAGAAATAATGACACCTCCTGTGGATTAAAATAACTGTAAAAACCTTGGTTTGAAAGGGCCTGTGGGCCCACTGCCTGGCTTCTCCAGGCAACTAAAGATTCGAATTTTATTGAATTACCGTCTAATGTGGTCAGAGGCTGTGGTTGTGGCGGCGAGGGGGGAACGCCAGGCCAGCCGCCTGACAGTGCCGTGCAGCGGCTGATCCTTTGCACAGGGTCCCAGCAGCTCTCCAGCGGTTAGCAGCAGCTACCACAACCACCAGGCAAGGGCTCCTTCTCAGCAACAGCAACCCTTATGGGGAGGCTTAGCTGGCTTCTTGCATTCCCACATGCACCCAGAGAGGTTCCTCTCAGTCAAACACATGTGTGCAAGCAGAGGTCAGAGCAGGGCAGTGAGAAACAGTAAAATGATGCATGTGCCTCCCTGTAGAAGGAGAGTAAGAAATGAATATTTCCTTATAAACGATTAGGAAAAAAATTGCTCCCCTCCCCCTTATGTTAAAATACTTCCACTCTTTAACATTTATTGAATTCTTTCTGGTAAATTTATATCTTGGGCACAAAGTAATAAGGCGGAATAGTCAAGAAGCTTAAATGTGGAAAACAGCATGTGCCGTCAGTCAGTGCTAACAACAGGCAAGCACAGAGTGACTTGTCTTTTTTTGTGATGCCGTCAATTGCATAAAAAGGAAGTAACTTTCCCATAACAACATATTTTTTAAAGATCTACTTAGGTGTTTGAGGTAAATTAAACTATTATACGTATATTAAGTCAGACTATGAAGTATATTATTATAATGCTTAAAGAACATCCAACTCACATCTGTACCAAATGTTAAGATAAAGTACTTTTTACTTATTATAATTGATTCTTTCAGGATAAGTGGATGTAAATACATATGCATGTTTGGATAATACAAATATTTTCCATTTCGCTGAGAGTTTGAAATGCAATAAAAATTTAACATGTTTTTCTTTTTTAGATTTTCTTTTAATTCATTCATCACTATAGCAGAATAGCAAATATTTAACTCACAAATCAATTCAGATGTGCAGAAATAATGTAACTTCTTGACTTGTCTATAATTAATCAGCCTTCTTCTCAAATTGATTAGCAAGAAAAAAGTTAACCTACATGTCTAGTCTGTTTATTTGAGGTCTGATGCCATCATTTAAAATAGTACCTTTAAGTATCACTCACTTTCTCTTGGGTAAAAGTTCTTCTGAGAGGCTTCCCCACTGCTTCTCTCCATGAGTTTGCCTCTAGGTACTTGGTGCGGAAGAGGGACACAGGGCGTTGGGGCTAGTAGTGATCCTTGGGTCCACACTGAATCTCACGCTGGTTTCTCCTTGAATTAGCGTGAAAGAAGGTATCCCTTACCTGACTGAAAATTGTTGACACCTCCATCATTTAAAGCTGACTCTATGACATGTATAAGTTGTAGTTTATTCTCTCTAGGCCAGGGCCTGGTAGTGTCCCCTCCATGATTCAGCCTCACCTCAGTTGGCAAAAGGTGGTTAACTGCTTTCAGACCTAAGTTGGACTGTCCAGTCATTGTACTAAGTGAAATAAGCCAGTCACAGGAAGACAAAGTCTGCATGATTCCACTTGTAAATGTGTGAGATGATAAAAAATATGTACTGATCTCTTCCCCTAGTTTCTGACACAGAGCACCTGAAACCTTTATAATTTCCTAAATAATAAGATCAGGAGCACCTTTTGTTCTCATATTTGGTCTTTGACCCCGATTCCTGACACAGGGCTCCTGAAACCTTTATAATTTCCTGGGTGATAGATAGGAGTGTCTTGTATTCTAATAAAGGAGCTCTGAGTGGGCTCCTCGACGCTCCCGGCTGAGGGCTGGGTGCCAGAAAGGACAAACCATGCATGGGAACTTAAAATGTTCAGCCCTGCCCCACATTCTCTTGAGAAGAGAGAAGGGCCGAAAATGGAGTTAATGATTCTTCATAAATATGTAATGAAATCACATAAAAATACCACAAGTATGGGGTTTGGAGAGCTTCCAAGAGGATGATGTGCTGCAACTCCATGGGGACAGAAGCTCCTGCATTCAGGACCCTCCCAGAACTCACCCTATGTATCTCTCCATATGGCTGTGCATTTCAATCTTTAACCATATCTTTCAATAAACTGGTAAATGTAAATAAATGTTTCCTTGAATGCAGTGAGCCTCTCTAGCAAGTTAATTGATTCCAAAGGGGGTTATGGGAACCTTTGATTTGTAGACAAGTCAGACAGAAGTTGTGGATAACCTGAGGACCTCCTATTTGCACTTAACCTGTGGGATTTGCTGCTCTAACGAGGTAGTGTCAGAATTGAGTTAAATTGTACGGCACCCAGCTGGTGTCACAGAGGATCACTTGGTGGGGGGAAACCCATACATGTTTTAGTGACCAGAAGTGTCAGAAGCAAAGTGCTCTATGTGAGGAGTAAAAGAGAGAAGCAGGTGGAAAGTAGAACTTTTCTATTATTTAAAACAGTCAAAATCACAGAAGCAGAGATTACAGTAGTGGTTGCCAGGGGACGGGGGAAGTAAAAATGCAATGGGTGTAAAGTTTCAGTTATGCAAGATGAATAAGTTCTAGAGACCTGCTGTATAAAATAGTGCCTGTAATACAGTTGATAACACAGTATTGTGTCCTTCAAAAGTTGGTAAGAGGGTAGATCTCATGTTAACTGTTCTTACCACACACACACCCACACACACAAAGGGACACAAGAAACCTTTGTAGGTGATGGTTACGCCTATTACCTTGAGTGTGGTGATGATCTCATGGATGTATATATATGTCTGAATTTACCAAGTTGTGTACATTAAGTATATGGCATTTATAACTCAATAAAGGGTTAGCAATTAAAATATATAAACTGGATCTCCCATTTGGCCTCAGCTCAGATGGTCTATGCTATCACCCTCCTGGCAATGGTACATTTCTAAGCTAGACTCAGCTACTTCTACATCCAACTATGCCATCCTAAAGCCAAGAACAAGTTAGAAACTTTAGAAATCAGAATCTCTGAAGTCCAAACAGAAAAACCCAGGTGGGAAATTAGGGCACATGCCTGACCAATTCCCACATTTCTCTTACCTTTCTCTTTTACAGATTCCCCTAAGTTTTGCTTTGAAAAAATTTCCTCAAGCCTTCCCTTCATACCATCAAGCAATAAGACTCCTGATGTTTCTGTCATTGATAAAAATGTTAAAATATAACACATTTCTATGTACATGGGTCTTTCATATCTGATTATTAGATATTTTATAACAAGTGATAAATTAATTTAAAAAAAATAGTTTCTCCCTGGATCTCAAAACTTACTTGAAAATCCCATTTTGCATGTTAAAAGTTAACCATACTATACTATATATCGTATACTATACTGTCTATATAGGCAACTTGGCCTTGGGCTAATCTAGGAGAAAGTCTAGTCCTCAGAAAAGCAAAAGAAAATAAGACATTAACAAAATGTAAAAAAACCCATTAATGACTCAAGACAAACTTAGACTGCATATGAAAGTCATTGACCTATACTCTACATCTTTACTGCTATACGTGATTTTTATTAGCTTCTTAAATTTAAAACATTTATTACTGGCCACTTGGTGAGTAATCATATAGCTAAAGGAAGATCATAACAAAGGAAAGATTTTTCAGAGAAATAAAATGTAGTCTGTCTTCAGGGACTTACCTATTATACAGGATGGGGCTAAAGTAGTTTACATCTGTATGTGAAATAAAACTTATTCTTGTGTTGTTAGTTATTAATTATTGTACTATTTTTCATATGAACAAACGTAAACCTACTTCTGCCCTGAAGGTAGGGTAGCCTGTACGTAATAAAAATAATACAAACAGGGTTCTTTCAACCCTATCCAAAAAGCCATAAGGAAGAAGGCCGTGGGGGACTAGCCTCCTTCCCCTAGTCCTCTCTTATATACCAAATTTTTGTGCCCCCACCCCCAGATTCATAGTATTACGAGGTACGGTCTTTGGGAGGTTGTTAGATCACGAAAACAGAACCCTCATGAATGGGATTAATGCCTTTATAAGTGAGACTCTAGAGAACTTGCTCCCACTTCTGCCCTATGAGGACACAGTGAAAAAACAGTGGACTATGAATCTGGAAGCAGACCCTCACCAGACACTAAATCTGTCCACACCTTAATCTTGGACTTCTCAGGCTCCAAACTCCGAAAAATAAATTTCTGTTGTTGATAAGCCAGCCCGCCTATGATGTTCTGTCCCAGCAGCCTGAATAGACCAAGCCCCCTCAGGTGAGTCTCTGACAAAAGCTCCTCTGCTTGCCACCCAACCAGAGTGGATCGAGGCAGCACTCATCTGCTTCTTATAGTTATGAGCAATGTTCCTTCAGGTCTGCGGAACAGCGGCCCCAAGACCATGAAAGCAATGAAATTCTCAATGTACCTTGCAGAATGACTCTTTTCTGGACCTTTGTCATTGCAGTCGTTTCTCAAACAAAAACCGCAGTAGAAAAAAATACGTGGTTTAAATAATCCAACATCCTAGTCATAAAACTGAATCACTAGGAACTTCTGTTTTGCCTGGGAGAGCCATCACATTAAGCTGTTGAAGAGTGTAATAGAGACAGCTGGAGGCCATTATATCCTTGTTCCTCCTCTGGGCGCCCAACTAAACTACGTTTTCAACTCTCTTGCAGTTAGGCTAAGACCATTTCTCGTGGTGCATTTCTGGCCCCCAGAAGGAGTGGCAGAAATATATGCTACTTCCGTGTCAGAACCCTAAATAAATCCCACACAGGTCTGGCCTAGCAGCTCAGCCTGATGGCGAAGGCCTGCCCACCATGTTTTTGTAATAAATTGTATTAGGACAAAGTTACAGGTGTGGCTAATTTTCTGCAGCATATTTGAATAATTGAAATAAAACTATGTGGCTTGCAAAACCAAAGTATTGACTATTTAGCTTTTTACAGGAAAAGTTTGTCAGCCCTGTACTAGTCACTCTCTCTTCCCCTTATGCAGTAACTTTAAGAGAGCATATTTGAAGGTGTTTGACTCACAATATAAAAGAAGTCTAAATTCTTCATTGACTACATGTACCAAACCTCCTCCCCTGGACTTTATGGGAGGAAAAATTAGCTTTTATTGCTCAATGCCACTGAGATTTTAGAATTGTCTGTTAACAATAGCTAGCATCACTTTCCCCAAAGCCCCAGTGGCTATCATGAATATATCTGTGTATTTTTGGTTAACCATTCTGACCTTAATTGGCCTGCAGTCAGAAACATGTCACTCTACAACGGAAATCACTCTGAAAGTATCTTTCACATCATGACAGTATACAAACCCTCATAGCCTTTAGCTGCACAGAGTCTAAACTAGCAGGTAACTCTATCAAAGACACAGTCATCTCTGCATTCTGTGTCCCTGCAAAAGTCCAAATTTCTACCAGGTTAAGATGGGACTAAGCGGGCAGGTGACTCTCAGTCTCTGCTTGTCAGCGTGGAGTCACAGGTGAACAAGACTGAAAGCACGTGGCTCCCAGCAGGAGCACTTCACAGCACATTCCAGAAAAGCTGTTCACTTGGAAGGCCATGCGGGAGAGGTCAGTGGCTGCTACCCATCTTCCACACAAGATCAGATGTGATCCACAAGCACAGGACCCTCTGCAACTCTGCCTGTGGATTGCCCTAGGCGGAAAAACACCTGCTCTCCTTCAATAAGGCAGGAATTTCCAATATTTTTAGTCACATCATGTGATGTGTCCTTTAAAACTAAAATTTGGATCCTAAGATTAGAGGAGAAACCATCCCCATCAAGAGCCAGAGACAATTCTTGACTCAGAGAACATGGAGAAGTAGAACATAAAATGACTCTAAGACTTTCATTACCTCCTTCCTGTGCAGCAGCTGCAGCCAGAAAAAGCACAAGATCATCTTCAATGGAGTCAAGTAACTCTGCTGCCAGCGGGGCCCCATAAGAGGTTCACCCTGAGAATGTGTTCTCAGTGGGACCAGTGCGTCCTGAAGAGGAGAGAATAAACTCCCTTCTATATTCAGGTGCCAGGGAAGTCAGTCAGGCAAGTGAGACAAAACAGCCAGAAGGATAAGCATACTTCAGATTTTAAGTTGTCCCTTCTTGGGTGGTTTGGCAAAAAAAATTCAGGAAGGATGGCAAAACAAATCTGAAGTTGTGCAATCCCAAAAAGAAGGAAGAGATTCCAGATGCTCCACAGCCCGTACTTCTGAAGACTGTTAAATTATTTACAAACTTCCTCCAGGCCTGGTTTTTAGCAGGCATGGTATATGCTTTGTACACATAGTTATCTTTGAATTGCAGCACAAATGCTAATCTGTGCAAATTGATTTTTAACCAGAATTGTACTTGCAAAAGGACACATGAACATTTATCCTATGTACAATTGTCCGTATAGGAAATCTCTTTAAAATGTTTTTTTTAACAACATATGTAGATAAAAGTAATATCTTACCTAAGATTTTATGATAGTGATTCTCAGAAGAAAGTATTTATTATCTTTTAATCTTACTGGTCAGAAAATTATGACAATGCAAAAGACAGACCAAAAAATCAGCACTTTTTATCAAAGTATATTCTCACTGTCACCCTCCCTCCTTGCAAGCATCACCTCCCTGTTATACTGGAAGAGGAGGCGGGTTTTCTGAGTTCTTCCTGTACTGCCTGCTCTATAGTCTCCATCACCCTGACACATAAGAGCACCAGAATGGACCAGCCTGGTGTCCCTCAGGCCCCTGATATGGAGAACCTGTTCCTTTGTTATGTCTCTGGAGAGCGGATGAGGAGCAAGTCACATTTCCCTTCACTCTTCACTTTATTCTTAACACCACCCACACAGCTGTACAGGGGTATTCAGCCTTACTCAGGGGCTGGAGAAACGAAAGAGAATTATGCATGGGAGAAAACTGAACTGTGTAGTAAGCATGGCTTTTCTCAGAGTCAAAAAGAAAAACCCAACCCCAAAACATCAAGATGAATAAACCTTCCCAGGATTCCCTGAACAGTCACAGCTCACTCATAGCCTTTCCCTGCAGTCCTGAGGTCTGCACTTCCCTGCTTCTCTCTTTTGCTTCCACTCCCAGCTCCACAAGTGTCTGGGCACCCACCTCTAGGCAGATCCCACTGTGTGTCCACAGGTGCTGCTTTGAAACCAGATTCCTCTTTCTCCCAAGTAGTCCATTTCTCCAAATCTGATTAACCTGGCCTAGAAGTAAATCTCAGAGGGCCTCAGCTGTGTATGGTATTTGGGTTGAGGAATAAAGTACTCCAAAGTCCTCCAGGACAGAGAGGTCACTTTCAAGCCTGGCACCCTTCACATTTCTCCACCAGGTAACTTCTAATCGTACTATTTTATTTCCCCAACTATTGAAATACTTGCTCACCTACACAGACAAATACATACTCAATCACAAACGTATATAAGAGAAGCAATAAATATCTAAGTATGTGCTAAATAGTACTGAGTCATTTTTCCTTCCCTTTAAAAATTTTTTTTCCCTTTGATATTAAATTATGTCTGCTGAGACCTGCTGAAAATACAAAGTAGCCAGGGCTCAGTCACCCTTCTCTTAATAGCTGCTCCTTTAACAGCACAATGACTGGCCCTGGGTCAACTTCCAAGCCTGACAGCAACGAACTAGCCGGGCCTGATTCACCTTCCCTGGCCTTCCAATTAAAAGACCCATGAAAACAGAAAAAGACTCGAAGTTGTAACCATTTCAGTAAAGAATATCAGTACAGGCATTCCCAATTTGGAAAAACAATTTATCTCTAAATACAAAGCAGATGAATGGATCTGAGAAATAATTAGCACCCCAGTCATTTTGAAAGCACTTCAATATGTAGAGGTAAGAGGTGGGGAAAGGCTTGCAGCCACCCATAATTGATACATTTGAAATGGCAATTGTATCCCAGACAGCTGAGAGTCACTCTGGCCACCCCAATCTACAAAGAAGCTCTTTACCCCCAGGAGCTCTTCTATCAATGTCTATTTGTATCCATTCAGGAGACCACAGCTCCAAACAGGGCAGCAATGCAGCATGTCCTCAGCCATGACACCAGGAGTCCAGCTCCGGTGCTGCAGAGCCTGATTCGTTGCATTGATGGACCATTGTGATGAAGGCAGTAGAGTCTGACAGTGAAGACTACGAACACTAGAATCAGACAGATGTGAGTTCTAGTTCTGACTCTCCTGACTAGCTGTATGACCTTGGGAAATCATTTAAACTGTCTGAAGTCCCTATTTTTTATTTTCAAAATTAATGTTTCATCTGATTGTTTTGAAGATAAAAAAGTTAAGAACTCGTCACAGTGTCTGGCACGTGGTAAGCACTTAATAAATAGTATTCAAGAGTATTACCTCATTTTGCTTCATTAAAGAAGAATACATGGAAGGTAAACTTTCTGTGTCCCTGCATGTCTAAAAATGTATTTTCCTTTCATGTTGAATGATAATTGGCTAGATATAGGAGTCTAGGTAGAAATTCATTTTCTGTCAGGTTATCTTAGCACGATGCTCTACTGCTTTCCAGAATCTCCTATTTCCCTTGAGAAGTCTGACATGCATTTAACTTAATGTTCAGTGTTCCTCTTCCATTTGAAGAATCATGCCATTCTTTGGCTATGAGAAACTACATGCTTTTACTCCTT
>VMDR010023975.1:0-15298 GCA_007922815.1 Macrotus californicus | reverse complement strand
GAGTCTTTTTTTCCTGCATACTCTCCAGCACTTGTTATCTCTTGTTTTTTGAGGATTGCCGTGCTAACAGGCATAGGGTGATAGCTCATTGTGGTTTTAGTTTTTGTTTCTCTAATAACTAGTGATGTTGAACACCTTTTCATGTTCCTGTTTGCCAACAGTATGTCTTCTTTGGAAAAATGCCTATTCCATCCTCTTCCCACTTTTCGATTGGGTTGTTTTTATTGTTGGTATATATGTTCTTTACATATTTTGTATATTAACCACTATAAAATGCAGTAGGATGTCTTTTCATCTGGTTAACAGTTTCTTTTGCTGTACAGAGATTTTTAGTTTGATGTAGTTCCATTTATATTTCTTTTGTTTCCCATGCCATTAAAGTTGAATCCACAAAAACATTGCTAAAACCAATGTTCAGAAGCTTAGTGCCTGTGTTGTCTTTTAAGTGTTTTATGGTTTCAGGTTTTACATTGAAGTCTTTAATCCATTTTGCTTTTTTTGTGTGTGTGAGTATGGTATAAGATAGTGGTCTACTCCATCCTTTTACATGTGGCTGTCCGGTTTTCCCAACACCATTCAAGAGACTTTCCTTTCTCCATTGTATGTTCTTCACCTTTTTTTTCAGAAATTAGTTGTCCATATATGTATGGGTTTGTTTCTGGGCTATCAATTCAGTTTTGTTGATCCAAGTATCTGTTTTTCTGCCAGTACCGTGCTGTTTTGGTGCTGGATATGAGAGTTTGAACTCAGAGAATGAGATTCCACTGATTTTGTTCATTTTTCTCAGAAACTCTTTGACTGTTTGGGTCTTTTGTAGTGTCACACAATTTTAGGACTATTTGTTCTGTTTCTGTAAAAGATGTCTTTGGGATTTTGATAGGGGTGGCATTGAATCTGTAGATTGCTTTAGGAAGTATGGACACTTTAATAATTTAATAATATAATTTTCCAACCCATGACCAAGGAATATCTATTTCTTTGTGTCTTTTGTAATATCTTTCTATAATTTTCTGTCTTATAATTTGCAGTGTACCGGTGGTCTTTTACAACCTTGTAAAATTTATTCCCAAATTTAAAAAACGTGTTAAAATTAGATGGTGATGAGAGTTGCACATCTTTGTGAATTTACTAAATAACATTGATTTGTATACTTTGAAAGGGTGAAGTTTATGAGATGTGAATTACATCTTAAAGTTGTTATTTTAGAAATTTACCCATCATGTCTCTTTGGTTGCCTTCATTATGGGTCAATTGTTCAGTCTTCTCTTAGCTCTTCTTGACATTTTTGAAAATTACACACTACTTCTCTTGTAGATTGTTCCTCAGTTTTAGTTTGCCTGATCTTCATGATCACACTCAGATTACGCATCTTGGCCAGAAATATCACAGGATGGACACTGTGTTCTTATCATTGTATGTTATCAAGTGGTACATTATTTTCATTTGTCCCATTACTGGTGATGCTCAATTTGATCACTTGACTAAGGTGTTATATGTCAGGTTTATCTCCTATAAAGTTATTGTTTTTCTTTTAAATAATTTTATTTTGTGAAGAGTTACTTTGAAAGGGTATAAATATTCCATTCTTTATCAAATATTTATTCATTTATGTATATCAGTATGGACCATGTTTTCATATTTAATTTGCCGTCTTATGATCCATTACTAAAACACTTATTTTGATGTCAAATTATCCCAGATTTGACCAGTGGGAATACCTTCAAACTGCTTCTGTGTTCTTTTGGTATGCCCCCTTCATTCTTTGACCACTTCCTTACCCTCTAGTATAAGAAGATCCTCTAGTTTTATTTTTACTCTGCTTTCCTCAGACCTAGAACCAGCCATTTTCTCAAAGAAGCCTGGTTTCCCTTAGTGAAGAATGATATTTAGAGACCACAATTTGATCTCTAAGGTAGGCTCACTGCTCTTTGGATGTCACTGTTCCCAAG
Source organism: Macrotus californicus (assembly GCA_007922815.1). Lineage (NCBI taxonomy): Eukaryota > Metazoa > Chordata > Mammalia > Chiroptera > Phyllostomidae > Macrotus > Macrotus californicus. Next base: position 13,349 of record VMDR010023975.1, on the reverse strand, counting down.
CCCCTCTCAGTGGAGTGGGTGAGAGAATATATGTATGATTACATGTATATGCACACATGTTTATGTCTATGATTTTCTACATTATCTGTTCATCTGTCTGTATAACTATTCACCCATCCATCTAATTGAAAACCATGAGTTTATGAGGACATTTTTAGTTCAATCAAACTTTGTTGGTTTATTCTAGATTTTTCCCTCTCCACTTTTGTAATTCCCTTCTGAGATTAAGAAACCTGACTTCCATTATCCTTAAGATGGTTACCTATATGTTCAAAGTGTTGTATAAAACCAATCTTCCATCCACAACCACTGCCCTCTTCCTGTGTGTGCCTTTCTCACACCACTCAAGGAGTTCTAACACCCCTCCCCCGCCCCCCCCACACACACTTATTCTTGGACTTAGCTAATGGGCTTGGACTGAATTGTTCACTAAGGGAAGGAGGTGGATAAGAGGAGAAGGAGAAGAAAGCTGTTTTTCTCTTGTGACTCATAATTTACTGAATTATACTAATAGTTTTTTTCTAACACTGACTCATCCTTGGACTTTTGCAATGTGCCCAGCTTTGATTTTTGTACCCTTTAAGGTTTCTTGATAAGTTAATTTATTTTGATTACCTGACAAACCTTTAGAATGCTAGAAATGTTCTTAGACATTCCCTTAATTACATTGTCTTTGATTTCTGTGGGTGGAATACAAGGCTTTCTCTCAGCTCCTTTGTAGTCTTCCAGGGCCTTTGGTTTTGGAAAGGCTACCAGCATGATGACTGCATTTTCAGTGGTGGGAAGTTTTGATGTGTCTCAAAAGCAAGGAGTCACTCCCCAGTGGTGATGTATGAGTCTCGCCATAAGTTATACTATTACTTAGAATATCCTAATGAGTTTTTGTCATAGAAACAGAACAGAGGTTGCTAACATTTCTTGGAATTTCCAAAGAAAAATAATTCACCTGAATGCCTGTTTGTCAGTCTGACATTGAAAGGGACCAGCCTTAAAGAATAATTGGTGAGTCAACCAGTACCAATACCGTTATCCTTCATCTTCTTCATAACCAGCCTGACCCAAAAGAACTTCTTAGAGTAACAGGAAGTTAATTGAAAGGATAGATCTGCTTTGGAAAACATTTGCATTTTAAGTAGAGATGGAGTTTGGGGAAGTGCCATGGAGATATCTATCATTCTACAAATCATAGTTATTGTCAATGACCTGAAACCCTGAGCAGATATGAATGGTTAAATAATGTCCATAGTTTTGTTTTCTAGGACTGCCTTTGTCCGCCACCCAATTGCTACCATTGCCTTGGCTTTTTCAGGCCTAAAGTGCCTAAGTTGCTTATATTTATTTGAGTCGTGTTTAGATTTGGAGGCAACCATCTCACATTACAGGTATGATTTTCTTCCTTTGACAGAAAAGAAATCCTTCATTCTTTATACATTTTCTTATTCACACCTTCTTCCCTATACACCATCAACCCTCCCACAATTTCTGTTTAAAGAATGTATTTACTATGTATATATATTTCCCCCCAAAGATCTATATATGCCTGTGTGTACTCACACACATAGGTACACATACATATAACCACATGTACTTCTGTATATGTTCTTTACTTTTTTTCTTGGCACAGTCTCTCCTGAAAAATCACTTAAGTATGACAACAGCTAATACAAAAGATGATACTTTTTGGTAATGAGGTTTAAATTCATTTTAATATAACCACTTGACCCTTGGGAAACCTTGCCCCTGTGTGAATTGCACACTTTAGCTATGTCATTGTCTCTGATAACCCACATAGACGGTAATTTAATTACCTAAAGAAATGCCTGAGCACAGAGAATAAATAGAATTTGCATTTTGGAAGCGTGTTCATTCACACACTGGTAGGTCTCATCCATTTCAGAAGTGAATCAACTGGGATATTGTTTGAGCCTATGATTAGAACACTTATTCATTCATTCAACAAATATTTATTTATGGAGAGCCTTCCATGTCTGGATACTGTCCTGGATGTAGCAATCAGCAAAGACAAACATGATTCTTGCTAGTAAATTTAACAACTGGTTTCCCATAAACACAAAAGCCTTGATTTTTTAGTATTTTCCATTTGCTGTTGTGTAAATACTTCCACATTAGCAAATTTTAAGCTATCCATGTTCTGAATTGCCTGGCACATAGTAAGAGATTGTTTTTCAGAAGTGGAGGCGAGAGGGAAATAACGTGGAAAGAAGGGGAAGGGTCACAAATAAACATGTACAAGGGACTCAGGGACAAAGCCAAAGTGGGGGTAGGTTGGACAGGGGAAAGTGGTGGTGGGAAAATGGAGACAACTGTATTTGAACATTAATTAAAAAATACCAAAAATAAATACCTTTAAAAAAAGTACTAAATATCTAGTGAAGGGGGTGGGGGTAAAATTCAACTTGATAACAATTGGATTAGTTAATTTTGAATCTTCAGACTTGATTTTTCCCATCCTTGTAAGGAATTCTTTTCTTTAATCAAGATTTTCTGTTCTCAATTCCTGTACCTCTCCTCTGCCAAACCCATTAACAAACTTGGCAACAAGAATTAATAAAAAAAAAGTGGAAACCATCATCATCATCTTCACATCTTGATGATAATTATTATGAATAGGCTTGCTTTAAGAACATACTGGAAAGAGACTGGTGGTCCGTTGTGGAATTTGCCTGTGCTATGTACTTCGGTGTGTGTGTGTGTGTGTGTGTGTGTGTGTGTGTGTCAAGGTGTCGGGAAGCTGAGAAGGGTGTGAAAGGGCACGCTAGGTTTGGTATGGTCACCTTAGAAAAAGGGGAACTGAAGGAAAGTTGGGCAATAAAGTGGGATTTTCCTTTTGCTTTTACTAAGGAGCTGTAAAGTTTGAATTTTCATGAGTAGGTGTTAATTTTATGATTTTTGAAGAATTTGCATTGTTCCAGTTGAACAAGAGAGCTCTCACGTGATGCTGGTCAGGGACCAGGTGTGTAGTGGATACAAGGCAGTTATTCTGAGAGTCAGACACCAGACTGTAGGAACCATTGTACATGATTGTAAATGATTGTTAAACTGTTCTCGTGGTGACAAGTGACTTAAACTATTGACGGAGACAAAACGGAATTGACACTTGATAAGTATTCCAGTAGCTGTAGAGCAAATCATTAAGACAATGACAACATTTATTTTGCTCACAGTTTTCTGCATTGGGTAGGGAGTGATGGCGACCTTTTTTATCTGTCCTAAGTGGCATCGGGTAGGGTGGCTAGAAGGCTGAAGAAGAGTGATTGGTGGTGAGGACTGGCTGTTGGCTGGGACCACCATGGGGCTGTGGCCAGAACACCTCCATGTGGCCCCTCCGTGTGGCTGCTTGTCTTGCCCACGCCATGGTGGCCAGGTTCCAAAGGCAAGTATCCCAAGAAAGAGCCAGGTGGAAGCTGTATCAGCTTTTATGAGCTGACCTGGGAATCACGCAGCATCGCTTTCTCTATATTCTTTCATTCAAGGTCGTCAGAACTCATGGCCCAGATCCCAAAAAGAGAAATAGACTCTACCTCTTTAGGGGAAAGGAATAAGTTCTGCAGGAATGTGTGGGGCTGGAAATATTAACATGACCGTTGTGGGAAAATACAACCTGGCATGGTAAGCCATCTTCCTTTCTCTGTCATCTGCACCACCTACCTGCAGAGCAGATACAGAAAACTGGCCAGATCCTCTCAGCTGCCCAGCTGAACATGAATATTTCAACTTCACCTTTACTCCAAAACCATATTTGTGCATTGTGAAAACTGTAATTCTTATTAACTAAATCCAAAAGAATTGTAATATAGGATTATATGTCCCATGCTTAGCACAGCCATGTTTTTTAAAGTAATTTCCCTGTGTCCTATCAGGTTCATCTTAACCTAAAACGGCAGCTTGACAAATTACCTTTGCTTTGCATGACTCAGGACATATTTCTTTTTCCTCTAAGCTTACTTCTCAAATGCAAAAAAAAAAAAAACACACAAGAAAAAGCACAATAAGGAGATTCATGAAAATGAATGTTTTGCAGTGCAATTTCAAATATTCCTCGTAAATGTACATGAGTATCTCATTCGGTTGGTTGCCCTTCTGTTTGGTTGATGGTTTCCTTTGCTGTGCAGAAGCTTTTTAGTTTGAGGTAGTCCTATTTGTTTATTTTTGTTTTGTTTCCCTTGCCTTTGGGAACAAATTCACAAAAACTCCACTCACTGGTGTCCAGAAGTCTGTTTTCTTCCATGTATTTTATTGTTTCAGGTCTTACATTTAAGTCTTTAATCTATTCATTTTGAGTTTTTTTTGTGTGTGTGATATAGAGTAGTGGGCCAGTTTTCCCAGCAGTATTTATTAAAGAGACTTTATTTTATATTCTTGGCTACTTCATCATAAATTAGTTTCCATATTTCTGGGCTCTTAATTCTGTTCCATTGGTCTGCCTGTCTTTGTTTCTGCCAGTACCATATTGTTTTGATTACTGTATCTTTGTAGGATAGTTTGCAATCAGGGAATATGCTACTTCCAGCTTTGTTCCTTTTTCCCCAGTTTCTTTGGCTCTTTGGGGTGTGTCATGGTTCCATAAAAATTTTAGGATTCTTCTTTTTCTGTGAAGAAAAATGCCATTGCCATAGGAATTTCACTGAATCTACAAAGTGCTTTAGGCAGTATGGACATTTTAACAATATTAATTCTTCCAATTCATAAGCATAGAATGTCTTGCTCTCAGAGTATAGGTCTTTCCTTTCCTTTCTTAAGTTTATTCCTAGGTATTTTATTCTTTTTGATGCAATTGTAAATGGGGATAGTTTTCTTCATTTCATTTTCAGATAGTTTGCTATTAGTTATAGGAATGCAACAGATTTTTGTATGCTAATTCTGTATCCTGAAACTTTACTGTATTTGTTTACTATTTAAAGTAGTTTTTGGTGGAGTCTGAAAGGTTTCTATGTATAAAATTATGCAACCTGCAAACAGTCACAGTTTTTCTTTCCAGTTGGAATGCTAATTAGTTATTGGTGCTAGAGACAGTCATTTTTCTTTTACTTAAGAGATTCGAATGTTAAAATCTACGGGAAATTTTAAAGATGTTCAGCCAAGCTCTGACTGTCCTATACAACCCTTATTCTAGCTTCAGGTCTAGAGTTCTGCTTTGCCATCCCTCTGCCTGATGATTATATGATGCTCTTAGACACTTCCTGCCCCATTACTTTGACCTTAAAACAGCAGCCTTTAAGCCAACTTCAGTGTTCTTGATGTCATAGATGGATAAGTTGCTTACTCCTCAGCAAAGTATAGGATTACCTGGGGGTCAGATCGACTGTAGTTCAAGTCTCGGTTCTGCCATCTCTTCAATTTGAGACTGGTCAGGTTATTTGACATCTCTGAGCCTTATTTATTCATTCAAGTCATTCAAAAGATGATCAGTGTAAATGAGGTTTGCACATCTAGAATGAGCCGGCACTGGCCTGGATGCTAAACAAAACATAGTTCCTGCTCTGAAAGAGCGCAGCTCCGGACAGTTCACGAGAATGAATTACCCATTACAATCCAGAGGATAAGTTGTCTGGTGGGGATAGCCCGGGCTTGGAAGTGGGGCGCACTGTGCAGGCAGAGCTTTTGGATGAGTTACATCAAAGCTGAGATATGAACGACTAGGAGTATTCAGACAGTTAAGAGGAACCCTGCAGAGGTCATGGCTACACACAAACTCTTTTCTTAAATATTATTACATCTATCGAGTGCGTAGGTTCAAGGTCATTACTAGCTGCACGTTTGTACATGACTAATGTTAAGCTATAACGTTTAAGCTGTCAGTTTGGTTATAGCACATGTCTTGTAAGCAACTTTCAGATATAGGTACTGTTTGTAAGAATAGCCCCAACTACCCCCGGATTTTGTGTCTTCTAAAAACAGGCCCCCCAAATCCAACTTATTTGCTTTTGGTGCAGATTGCACACTGGTATCTCATCTACCAAAAAAGAGAAAAAAACATAATTTTAGTTTCAAGTGTGCATTTCAATGATGCCATAAATTTATATTCACAAAAGCCTGACACAATAGAATATTATAACCAAACGAAGTTTGACACCGTGGACCAAATGGTAGGTACACATAATGTATGTGGCCAGGAACACCAGAAGATGGCCTATGGTTACAGTCTACACAATTTTGAATATTGCAGGAATAAATGCTCAGACTGTTCATATGCTGAACAGCACTGTGAAAATAAGGTGCAGAATGTTTATTAGAAGCCTCGTAACACAGTTAGTGTCAGAACAAACAAAAAGACATTCAGAAATCTCTGCAGGTGTGCATGAGCCTGACACCTGAAACTTCATCGATTTCAAACATAAATTGAAGGAAATTCTAATGACATAGATGTGGCTCCCTTGACAAGCAGAAAAAGAAAAAGATGTGTTAGGTACTATGCATCCAAAACGAGTTGCCTATCAAAATATTTTTGCAAGTGTTGTGAAAGGTACTTATGCCTTGAGCACAGCGAGATTGTTTGCGATGGCTGTTACAAATGCTTTGCAAAGCCAGCTATTGAAGATTCTGATTAATGTTAAAGACATTTTTTGGTTGTATTTTTTTAGCGATACCCATGTTTCCATTATTTGAAAAGAACAACTTTTATTCTTTATGTTCTTATATTTCTTTGTTTAGTAGTTTCTAGATTATAACTGAAAATAAATAAGAAATCATGTATTTTATTATATAAATATAATACATGCCAATTTGCAGTGGGGTTTTTTTTGGCATTTTAGCACATACTAGTAGTGAACGTACCTCTCAGATACACTCAAACTACACTGTAATTTTTTTTTGACGGCAGATAACTACTAGTGCCTTCACTTTCTTCCCAGTAAAGTGGGGACACATCTACCTTGTAGAGTTGCAGTGATATACAGAGACAATGGATATAACACCAGGACTATGCTTCAGAGTTCAGTGTTGAGCCAGAAAACATGTATCAGGTGGGTACATCCTAGGCAATGGGGATTCAGAAGTGAGTAGCATGCCCTCCCTGCCCTCCTGCATCTTAGAGCCTGAGCCCGAGCTCTGTCTCCTCAGGCTGCCTCTGTTTTTGCTCTCGTCCTACTTTGTTGCACTTGCCTGTTCGTGTCTGAATCTTGAGACCGCCAGTTTAGTGAGGCCAGGAATGCTTCCCTCTGGGTCACTGTTGAATCTTGAACACTTAGCAGTTCCTGGTGTCTGGGGACCTTTGTCTTTCATCTTATTCCCTGCAGCAGATGCCCTTGATGCCCTGCCATATCCTTTATTCCTGACTTTTTCAGCTTACAACCACCCATCTTTCAACCACCAGTCGCCACATTCATTTCCCTGAAGGTTTGCTCCGGCTGCCGAAGCCCACTTAGCTCACACGTGAGGGAGGAAGGCTGGGAGTCGGGAGAATGAAGCCCCACACCAGCTGCTCTCAGCAGCGGGGGATACAGTGGTGCATAATAGCCCAGCTCCCAGCCCCTGGGTGGGATGACTCTGAGACATGTGCTCTAGTTACCGCGTAGCAATAACTCAATTGAGCATTTATCCTCCATCGTCTGTGGTCCCTCCCTTTCCTCACTCCCCTCGCTTCCATACCAGTGATTTCTCGGAGACTCCCAAATAAACCGCATATACTTGAATCTTGTCTCAAGGTCTGCTCAAAAAAAATGTCCACTCAGTATCATCCAAATCTGTCTCCTATATTTAGGGCATTCTGCTACCTATAAAGAGTGTGTCTCCCATGATAAGAACTGAAAAAGTCAGATGCAGGTACAGCCAGGGCTGGACACATGACTTTGGCTTTGTCAATCAGACGCACCCATTCTACTTTCTAAAGTGGAAACTAATGTCATGAAGGAGTAGGAAATGCCCAGAACTGATTCTGTTGACAGGTGGTGCAGAGACAACTTGAATGGTGACTGTCAGCATCCAGTGTTGGTGGCACATGTGGTACGACCAAAACCCTCAAGCACGCCTTCACCCAAAAGTGCACTTGGAGGGTTTTGAGCCCTGCTCCTTCCCTTGTGGTCTTGGAGCATGGCTCTTTGGTCCTATCAGAGAATCTTTGATTTTTCCAATATCGTTCTGATAAATTTCTTTCCTGCCAATGTCAAGGTTGGTTTTTGTAGCTTGTAACTAAGAATGCTGTCTGTCTGTGTCAGTCAGGATAGAGCCAGGAAAACAGTCCTCTAGGTCTCCCAGGCAGATGGAATCTGATAGAGATAATGTATTAAAGGGGCATGGAAAAGCTGGACAGCCAAATGGGGAGCAATGAGTTACTCCAAAGACCAGTAGCACCTAGAAGTTGCCATCACTCCCGGGGCTGGAGGAGGAAAGCCCACCGTCTTTCAGGAGCTGCAACTACAGTAAGGGCTGCCTGGACTGGTGACCAGTGGGCTCCAAGACCTGAAGATCCACAAAGAGAATGGGAGGGGGAGGAAAATAAGGCCTTCTTCTTTTAACTGTCCTCCAATGTTATACCATCTCTCTCATAAATTGTTAAGAAACCAGAAGCTATAGGGCAAGGGAGCCTGTATCACAGAGCAGAACAGGGGGCGGGCCAGAACTTAGACCTGAAAGCCAATCAGCAGTTGACATGTGTATGTAATAAGAGCTCAAGTAATTTTTGGCTGAATGAATGAAGAGACTAAGCAAGGAGAGGGCTGGGAGGACAACCTTGTATTATGCCAACTCTTAAAGACTAGGGGACTAAAGAGGAGTCTTGCTAAACAGAAGTCATCAGGGAGATAGGAGGAAGCCCAGGCAAGGGTACTGTCCTGAATGGCAAAGTTCTGAAGCGATCACATCTGCAAGACTCCTCACTGGATTCCCACCAAATAGACCTCCAAATTATGCATCACATCTGGACAGGAGACTCAGTGCTCATCCATGAGCTCAGAGCATCACAGCCTCTACTCCAGGCCAATACTGCTTGCTAACTTTCACTGGGCAAGGTAAGAAGCAAGAATAATGAAGATTTTGAATCCTTGGCAAAATAGAGAAATGTGTTGCAGCAGAGATCTTAATTGATAAACTACAGACCAGTGTATTCACTCTCACAGTCTGAATTTATGGGTCTTCCATGACTTCCATGAATAAGTGGAATGTGATGGCTTTGTTAGTGGCAGTGCTGCCTTATGCGTAAGAGGAAACCAAGGTCTGTGCTGGGGAGAAGGAACATGGTAGAATGGAAAGATTTAAGATCCAGGAGGGCCTTGTTTCCGTCTCAGCTCTGCTGCTCATTACCCTTCTGGTTTTAGACTGAGCTTTAGTTTCTTCCTGTTTAAAATTAGTATCATAATAATTCATGGCTTAGAATTATCATTTTTATAATTATGTGGGCAACACTTCTAGCACAATGCCCAGTGCAGAATGGGTACTTTTGTTTCCTTCCACAATCTCCCTTCCTTTTACTGTAGCTAACCTGGGGCAGGGTGGAGGGAGGGAGTGAGAAAGTAAACTGAAATACTTTCTAGAAAAAAGGGCTATCTAGCATGAACTGGTTTTATAGAGAAATGCCTAAAGGATTTAAAACCCCAAACTCTAAATCCAAGACCATTACTCAGAATTTTAGGTATTTTTTTAAAAAAAACATTCATCTGCACTTATTTTGTTTCTTTAAAAATTCTCACTTCCCACAGCTGTCATAAATGCCTATTCATTTATTTTGTGTGGGATTTCGTTCTCAGGTGGCATTTTAGTGTTTTTGTGACCGCGCAAGGAATCCCTGTGACTCGATCACACTGTTTCTTCCTAACACAGCCTGAACGAGGATTGCCTCTGGGCCCATCACAAAGGAGTGGGGCCTCTGCCGGGGTCAGCAGCAGCAAGGAGGGTTGCCGAGCTACAAAACAAAACGCAAGAGCCCTCCTCCCTCTGCATTTCTGGAGCAGCTGTCTGTAGCTCAGCTGTTGCAATTTCAGTTCCTTCACTGAAATCCAAACACATCTGTCCCCCAGACAGGAAGATGCCTAATGAAGAGACTTCCTCCCTGTGGACTAGACTTGTGGTTTTATTCAGCTCTTAAAGACAGTGTGGGGCCTGAGACCACGAAGGAGCCTATCCAGGGAAGGAGGCAAAGCCAGCGCTGGGTCACTGAGGTAGAAAAGTGCCAGCTTCAGGGTACTGCCATCAGGGTCTTCACGGCTTGGCTTGACTTTGAAACATCCCGTGGAGCTCACACAAAATCAGATCTCACTTAGGCTTTATCCTCCAACAGCCTTTTTAGCGCCAACACTATTTTTAACACCTTAAGTGCAGTGCCATATTTAGTTGTTACAATCACTGTAAGTACATTATGAGCCACATGTAAATTGATGGGAAATGTGCAGCACAGAGAGGCTAACTGACTCGGATAAGCTCTTGTGAGGCAGAACCAGGATTTGAACCCAGGCAGTCTGGCACCCACATTCCTGAGCTCCGGCAATGCAACCTTTAATATAACTTTCCACACATGCGAATCCCCAGTCCCTTGGTTTCACCGGAATTGCTTGTTTCCTACTCAGTTGTCAAACTAACTTCTTTTCGCTGTTATCCAGGAAATTTCCTTCATTTCCCTCCTGTGTTGATAACTTGGTTTCTGAGTATTGGTTTTGCTTTTTTATTTTAATTTTTTTTATTGTTCAAGTACAGTTGTGTCCATTTTCCTGCCACCACTTTCCCTCGCCCCACCCACCCCCACCTCCCACACTCATTCTTTCCCTCCCTTGGCTTTGACCCTGTGTCCTTTAAACATGTTTCTTGACGACCCTTCCCTTTCTTTTCTCTTCCTCCTCCCCTCTGGTTACCGTCAGTTTGTTCTTTATTTCAATGTCTCTGGTTCTATTTTGCTTGCTTGTTTTGTTGATTAGGTTCCACTTGTAGGTGAGATCATACGGTATTTGTCTTTCACTGCCTGGCTTATCTCACTTAGCATAATGCTCTCTAGTTCCATCCATGCTGTTGTGAAGGGTAGGATCTCCTTCTTTCTCTCTGCTGTGTAGAATTCCATTGTGTAAATGTACCACAGTTTTTTGATCCACTCATTGACTGATGGGCACTTAGGTTGCTTCCAGCACTTGGCTATTGTAAATTGTGCTGCTATGAACATTGGGGTGCATAGGGTCTTTTGGATTGGTGTTTCAGGATTCTTAGAACATAATCCCAGCAGTGGAATTCCTGGCTCAAAAGGCAGTTCCATTTTTATTTTTTTGAGGAAATTCCATACTGTTTTCCACAGTGGCTGTACCAGTCTGCATTCCCACCAACAATGTACTAGGGTTCCCCATTCTCCACAATCTCACCAGCACTTATTTTTTGTTGATTTGTTTATGATGGCCATTCTGACTGGTATAAAGTGATATCTCATTGTGGCTTTAATTTGCATCCCTCTGATGGCTAGTGATGCTGAGCATCCTTTCATATGTCTCTGGGCCCTCTGTATGTCATCCTTGGAGAAGTGTCTGTTCAGATCCTTTGCCCATTTTTTCATTGGGTTGTTTGTCTTCCTGGTGTGGAGTCCGGTGAGTTCTTTACATATTTTGGAGATTAAACCCTTGTCCAAGGTATCATTGGCAAATATGTTTTCCCATATCGTTGGTTCCCTTTCATTTTGCTGATGTTTTCTTTAGCTGTGCAGAAACTTTTTATTTTGATGAAGTCCCATTTGTTTATTCTTTCCTTTATGTGCCTTGCTCTAGGGGACATATCAGTGAAAATACCGCTGTGTGGAAATATCTGAGATTTTCCTATGATCCCCTCTAGGACTTTTATGGCATCACAGCTTATATTTAAGTTTTCTGTCCATCTGGAGATTATTTTTGTGTATGGTGTAAGTTGGTAGTTGTTTCATTTTTTTTTGCATGTAGCTGTCCAGATTTCCCAACACCATTTGTTGAAGAGGCTGTTTTTATTCCATTTTATGCTTCTGCACCCTTTGTCAAATATTAACTGACCATAGAGACATGGGTTTATTTCTGAGCTCTCTATTCTGTTCCATTGGTCTATGTGTCTGTTCTTATGCCAGTACCAGAATGTTTTGGTTACCGTGGCCTTGTAATATAGTTTGGTATCAGGTATTGTGATTCCCTTAGTTCTTCTTTCTCAAAATTGCTGTGGTTATTCAGAGTTGTTTATGGTTCCATATAAATCTTTGAAATGTTTGTTCTATGTCTGTGAAGTATGTCACTGGTATTTTAATAGGGATTGCATCGAATCTATAAATTCCTTTGGGTAGTATGGACATTTTGATGATGTTAATTCTTCTAATCCATGAACAAAATATATACTTCTATTTGTGTCTTCCTTAATTTCTTTCCTCAGTGTTCTGTAGTTTTCTGAATACAGGTCTTTCATCTCCTTGGTTGGGTTTATCCCTAGGTATGTAATTTTTCTCACTGCTATAGCAAATGGGATTTTTTTCCTCCTGATTTCTGTTTCTGATATTTCACTGTTGGTGTACAAAAATTCTTTCAATTTCTGAATATTGACTTTGTGTCCCACTGCTTCACCAAATTCACTTATTAGGTCACGTAGTTTTCTGGTGGAGTCTGTAGGGTTTTCTATGTACACTATCATGTCATCTGCAAACAATGACAGTTTTGCTTCTTCCTTTCCAATTGGGATGCCTTTTCTTTTTGTTGTCTGATTGCTGTGGCTAGGAGTGGTGAAAGTGGACATCCTTGTCTTGTTCCTGATCTTAGTGGGAAAGCTCTAAGTTTTTGTCCATTGAGAATGATGTTGGCTGTAGGTTTTTCATACATGGCCTTTATTATGTTGAGATATGCTCCCTGTACTCCCACTTTGCTGAGTGTTTTGATCATAAATGGGTGCTGTACTTTATCAAATGCTTTTTCTGCATCTATTGATATGATCATGTGATTTCTGTCTTTGCTTATATGATGTATTATGTTTATTGATTTGCAAATATTGTACCATCCTTGCATCCCTGGGATGAATCCCACTTGATCATGGTGTATGATCTTTTTAATGTATTGCTGGATGCGGTTTGTCAATATTTTGTTGGTTTTTCTTTCTTGGTTTGCCTCATTGCTTTAGATGGAGCCAGACTTTAGAAGAGTTCCTGAGAAAAAGGTACATAGGAGGCAAATACTTTTTAGATCTCAAATTTCAGAATACATTTGTATTCTATCCTGCCAGCCCTGGGTATGGTATTCACTGCCATTGTTATTCTTGATCATTTATATGGGACCTGTTTTTTTCCTCCTTTCTTGAATCTTTTACTATCTAGCTTCCCGATGTTCTGAACGTTGACAACAGTAGCGGGTTTTTTCACTGGTGCTGGGTTCTCAGTAGGCCATTTCAATCTGGACACTCATGTTTCTCAGGTCTAGAAAATG
>VMDR010023974.1:0-15292 GCA_007922815.1 Macrotus californicus | reverse complement strand
CCTCAGTCTCCAGAAGAGTTTCGAGAGCCATTTTTATTAAATTCCAAAGATAATACATAAAAGGCATGGAAACTAAAGATTTTCAGAGGAAACATCCACTAAATGCTAACAAAGACCAGTTAGAAAGTGACTGTAGCTTAGTAGCATTTCAAATACATTTAGTGGTAGCAACTGTATATAAATCTGTGTGCATAGTTAGATCAAGTATTTTAAAATATGTTGGAAAAAAAGAGCTAAGTGTTATCTTGATGATAACACAGTTTATAGTAAAGAGAGGTTGGGGGAGAAAATTATGTGGGCTCTATCCAACTCTCATTCCTTCCTCTTCCCCTTCACAGAGCTCCTGGTTCTTATATTTAAACAGTAAAACTGCAAATGAAGACTCTAACTAAAGTTCAGACGTTAGAAAACATAGAAAGTAAAACCAATTAATTCTAGATACATACTTTGAATTTGTGCCTTCAATTTCCATTTAAGTTTCCTAAGCTGATACTCGCATGGGTTTGGTGACTGAACAATAAATAGGCACTGCCCTCCTCCAGCAAGAACTAGCTTCAGAAGCCATTCAGATTTATTATCAGAACAGGTGCCAGGAAGAGCAATAAAGATGGGTTGTATTCCTCAGGCTATTTGAAATGACTCCATTCAGTAGACTAAAAAAAAAAAACACATTAAAATACAGATAATAGACTGAAAAATACCTAATACTGAGTATCATGACCAGTACATCCTAAAACTGTTCAGGTCATCAAATACAAGGGAAGTCTAAGAAAATGTCACAGCCAAGAGCAGCCTACAGAGACATGATGACTAACTCTAATGTGGTGTCCTGGATGGGGTTCTGGAACAGGAAAAGGACATTACGAAAGAACTAAGGACATCTGAGTAAACTATGAAATGTAATTAATGATAATATATTGGTTCATTAATTGCAACGAATGTATCATATTCATGTAAGTTGTTAACAATATGGAAACCTGGGTATGCATTACATGGGAACTCTGTAAGATCTCAATTTTCCTGTAAACTTAAAACTATTCTAAAAATACTAATAGTTTGCTAAACACGGGTGTTATTTCTCAGGCTATTTGAAATGATTCCATTAATCAAAAATGCCTAGTAGTTGAAGGCTCAGCTCATGGAGACCAAGGGGACTCAGAAACCTCAAACATCAGATGACAACAGCACAAGGACTCCACACCCCTATAGAAATCCATCTGAGAAAGCTGTAAATCCAGGCACCCAAAATCCCTTCGATAATTTCAATGGTGGAACAATTGATGATTAAGAACAATAAACAAAGCCTGTTGAATTGTCTTCATCCCAAACAACCTTACAGCTCTAAAACACATTGTGGACGCCACATTTCAAAAGCACTGAAATCTCTATTGGCAGAAGTTGAGCTGACAAATCTGGGGATGAGGGCGGGGAGGCAAGCCAGCCCAGGTGACTCGCATCCTTCATCAGCTACCAGCTCCTCCTGAGGGAGGGCGCTGCTGATGTGATATCAAAGGCCAGCCTGCCTTTCATGACACCCAGCTCTGGCACTACAATGTGCATTATTGGCGAATACCATGACTTACACAAATAAAGCCCACAGACTCCACGTCAGACTCTTGCCAAAGAATCTTGCCTAAGGATTCTTTTTTCAAAAAGATCTTATTTATTTATTTTTAGAAAGTGGAAAGGAAGGAGAGAGAGAGGGAGAGAAATGTCAATGTGTGGTTGCCTCTCGGCTCCCCTGGGAATCTGGCCCACAACCCAGGCGTGTGTCCTGACTGAGAATTGAACCAGCAACCTCTTTGTTCATAGGACAGCACTCAATCAATTGAGATGCACTAGCCAGGGCTTGCCTAAAGATTCTTTAAGTGCCAAAGATGATGGGTGCTATATTTATCAGCTAGGTTATGAACTCTGAAGCATAGTTTTTTAATGGAAATATGGACCACAGTTAATTAGTCAAACAAATTTAAAAGTGAAAAATGTCTTGATTCTAAATACTAATTTTCTCATTCAATTTATAAATATTGAAGACCTATTATGAGCCAGATACTAGACTGATGAAATAAATTAGCTAAGGAGAACACTCTGAACTGATGAAACAGTTTAGATGAACATCAGATCAATAAATAGAAATGTGGATGACGTTAATAGAATCGCATCAAGCAGAGAACATTATTTAGTCTTGCACGCCCTCTAGTGGTCGTGTGGTTAAAGTGCAAAGCTTATATAACAGCCCAGGGTTTGGTCATTGAATATACTGGAACCCTGACATAATGACTGTGAGCGCTCAAACCTCTAACTACTGTGTGGAATGCGCTCATTCATTCATTCATTCATTCATTCCCTCTCCCCTTTCTCTCCTGGTTCTGCTAATTTAATAATATCTGTTAAGATATTATCATGATTCATACAACAAATATTTGTTGACAGCCTACCATGAGAAGGCACTAACTGATCTTTCCAATTAATAAGTTTATTCTTTATTTTGCAAAAATTTTGACATTCAATAGGTCAACTGGTAGTACCATGAAGTACAATACATTCCCCCAAAGTGTTGGGAATCAATGTTTCTCACTCGTCTCTCTCCTGCCTATCATTCACCCAGTGAAATTTTATTTATGTGCCAAGTAGAGTTCTAGGCAGTGGAGCTACAGTAATGAACAAAACAGATAAAATCCCCGTCTCCTATGAAGTTTATATTCTAGTGTGTGTGGTCGGGGGACGAGGCAAAATGTCAAAGAAATCATAATTGAATTAAATAATTTTTTATGTGATCAATACTATGGAGCAGCGATTTTCAACCTTTTTCATCTCATGGCACATATAAACTAATTACCAAAATTCTGTGGCACATGAAAAAATATATTAATTTTTTGTTGATCTGACAAAAACTAGGTATAATTTTGGATCATTCACACCAGACGACTATTGTTGTGTTGGCTGTTGTCATTTTTTTTTATTTGACAATCTAAGGGAAGAGAGGTCAGTGCCCCTGACTAAATAGGCACACCAGTTGAAAAACTGCTGCTATGGAGAATATAATAGGGAAAGGGCAATGAAAGGCTTTGTGCACTGAAAATTTTAAAAATATGATCTCGGACAGCCTTACTGAGAAAGTGACATTGGAGCAAAGGCTTCAAAAGGAAGTGAAGGGGCATTATCTGGGGGAAGAGTATTTCAGGCAGTGGGAACAGCAAGGGTGAAAGCCTAGAGGTAGGAACATACCTGGGCAAAAGCCTGGTATGTTCAAGGAACAACGTGAGTCCAGTGGCCAGAGAACAGCAAGGAAGGGAAGAGAACAATAGTTCTAACAGGGAGAAGAAGAAAACAGTAGGGCTTTGTAAACCACAGTAGGCAGTTCAAGTAGCTTTTACTCTGAGTGAAAAAGGGAGCCAATTCTGTGTTTTGAGCAGAGGAATGATGGGAGCTGACTTCTGTTTTGATAGCATCACCTTGTCTGTTGTGTGGAGAACAGACCAAGGAGGGGCAAGGCCAGAAACAGGAACACAAGTTGGGAGGCAGTTGCAATAATCTAAGAGTGAATAATGGCAGCTTGGACTAATATTGTAGTGCTGGAGGTACTGGGAAATAGTCAGATTCTAGAGCATCTTGAAGATTGCATTGACAGTTTTTTTACAGATTGCATGTGGGGTGTGAAAGAAAGGAGTCAAGGATGATTCCAACATGTTTGACTTAACAACTGGGAGAATATGGCTGCCATACGCGGTGGGGTCAGGAGTTAGGTTTTGGACATAGTACGTTTGGGATGTCAACCAGATACCTACCAACCAATTTACTCTTTACCACCTTTTACCTATCTACCCATCTACCCACTCCAACTTCTTTATGTCACAAATTCCTTGGTATCTCTATATTTTTTGGTGTGCCATTTCCAACCTTAGTAACAACACTGACACTTGCTTACATGAGAAACAGGGTATTTTTGATATTTCCCTTCTTACCCCCAACAGCCAATAGATCACCAAGTTCTGTCAATTATGCCTTTAAAATTGCTCTCAAGTGTTCAATTTCCTTTGCAACCCACTATCACTACCATTGTTCAACCTTTCAAAAATCTCTTCTCTGGTCTCTGAGCATAACAGTTTTATTTTTTCCTTTATTAGTAGGACTGGGTAGAGTGGTCCAGCTGATCTGGGGTGGAAGTGGAGACAAGGGGCAGGGCATAAGTCGGAGTGTTATTTACTTCCAGTCCTGGTACCTCTACCTGTAAGCAAACACCAAAATTGCATTTAAGAGAGAATTCTGATGTTGAGCTGGGAAAGCATAGCTACGATAGGATTATGAGTTCAAGGTACCCTTGGGTGGTCCCCCAAACTATTCTCTGATCAGAACTTTCCAGGGAATCAAGTAGTGGGCCAATCATGATGTTGCTGGAAAGCTAGCGTCTTTCATGATGAAACTAGTCTCTCAGTCTTAGTTTGCTGGAGCTAATTGTGGGGTAACACACAGACGAGTGCACCAGGGAGTAAGTGATTACAGAGTAGGAAGGGTACAAAGTTCTAGGATGTGGGAGGTCTACGGGTAGATGACTGAATTTCACTTCAAAGGTTTCTAGGTGAGTCCAATTTTTAGCATGGACAGATGGGGCTGTGCCAAAAGGAAATCTAACTGGTGTCTCACACCTCAATGATTCAGTTAGTGTAGTCCAAATCCCACTCATACAGCAAACAACTTTTTAATGTTTGCTATGTGTCAGGCATTATTCTATGTACTTTACACACATTAGTTCATGTAATACAACTGCTTTGTCAGGTAGGTACTACTATTATGTCTACTTTATAGGTGAGGAAATCAAGGAACTGGGAGTTTAGGTAAATTGTTCAAGGTCACATAGAAAGTGACAGTGCTGGGATTCAAATCCAGGCAGCGTGACTTCGGATTCCCTGCTCTTAACCCCTATGCCATGTTGTATGGTGAAGGCTAATTCAATGTGCCCTTGGGTGGTCCACACTTGGGTGGCCAAGGTATTGACCAGACTCAGTGATGTCAATGATTCCAGCAACTAGCCAGGGCAATAGTTGGCTAGAAACAGTTAATGCCATGAAGGGAAGAGGTCTAGAAGGAAGGGTGTACTGAGTTAGAAATGAATTTTGAGGAAGCTGGGGTGGAAGCAACTGTATTACGTGTTGGAACTGCAACAGCAACATTACTCCCCCAGGACCTGGTTAATTCATACAGGCTGGCAAGTTGTCTGCTGGTAGTGGAAAGATGGAGAGGTAAATGTGGAGGAGGCGGGTTTTAAGTGGCATTCTCCAAAATTGGTATATGAACTAGGTAGGTTGTGGTTGGAGAGCAGATGGCCATAGAACCTGTGAAGGCAGCAGTGGCTTGTATGAATAGAGTGAACAGGGAAAGAGGAATCCACCACCAGTAAGGTGTTAGAGATGGCACACAAGCAAGAGGGAGAATCTCCACTCAAGTTCGTTGGGATGACGTCCCAAGGTCCTGAAGGTCTTTGCCTCAATTGCAGGAATCAGAGGCACACTAGAAGTTACGCCAGATATGGAGCAACTAGAGGAGCCCTTAGACCAAGAGTCCTCAATCTGTGCAGTGCATTAGAATCATGTAGAGAGGCACTGGTAAACATTAATATTCTTTGGCTGTACCCCTAGAAGGTCTGTTTCAGAAATCTTCATTTTATGATTAAAATGCAGGTGGTCTGCAGACCACAGTATGAGACACATTCCATGCCATTATATGCAAAATTTGAATAGGCTGTGTTGGCCTGCTGGAGTGGTGCCCGTGCCTACAGGCAACCACTGATCCAAGTAGAATGGGGCACTTTGAAAAAACACAAGCCTTTGGGCTGCCCCAGGATGGGCATGAATCTTTGTGTTCTACAATGAATCTGCCTGCTTTCTGTGCTGTGGCTGTGCTAAATGGCCATCATTATCAGGAAGAAACCCATTTCTACTGCCCCTTGATATTCTAAATTCTGAAAAAGGGTAGATGCTTTGGGAAGGGTCTACTTCACCCGTTGTGAGCTCAGTTTAGAAGTCTGTGCTGGTTTCTCTGGTTTCAGCTTATGATCACAAACTTACTGTTCCTCTTAAAAGAAGTGTCTCCCTATCTTGAAATGGGCCTTGATCACTAAGAGCTCTCATTTCCACTTGGGGTAACTGACCTTGGTAAGGACCAACTTCCTGGAGATGTGGGTGCAGGGGTGGAGATCAAAGCACCCAGGTACTCCTGTAACAGGCCAACAGTCTCCCATATCCTCCTACACACACTCCTACACCTGGGTGTTGAAGGCATTAGTCAATGGTATAGGCCAGGACTGGGGTAGACAGCCATTAGCTACTGAAAGGTCATGTTTGTGTCTGAGGACCAAATTATTTTCTCTTAAGAAGAAAGGATCGTGGGGTGGTGAAGACGCAGAGGTAGTAGATGAATCGCTGGTGCTATCAAGAGATTGTTAATATCTTCAATCATCCCAGGGAACTCTATTGCAGCAAGGCTTCTAACTTCCAGTCAAGATGGTGGTGTAGGTAAACACGGAGCTTACCGCCTCCCACAACCACATCAACATTACAACTAAACTACAGAATAACTATCATTCAGAACCACCTGAAATGTGACTGAAAGAAAGTTTTACAACTAAGGATATAAAGAAGCAGCCACACTGAGATTGGTAGGAGGGGCAGAGATGCAGAACAGGCAGGTCCCACAATCAACATGTGGCAGAAAAAAATCGGGAGGGATATCTGGGCTGCGGAGGTCCTGCCTGAGGAGTGAGGAGTCCCAGCTCCACACCAAGCACCCCCTCCCTGGGTTCCAGTGCCAGGATGAGAAGTCCCCATGACTTCTAGCTGTAAAAACCAGCAGGGAGTATGGTTGAGTGAGAATGAGGGCTTATGGAATCCCAGGCAGTCCCTCTTAAAGGTCTTAAGCAGGTACTTACTTGGACTAACTCTCTCTGAGCTCCAGTATGGGGGCAGCAGCTCAAAAGGCACCAGGGACATAGGCAGAGGAACTGAATTGTCTGGATTTAGGATGAGGGCTGGGGAGGGCAGCCTTCTCCAAGACTGAGGTGCTGGCAGAGGCCACTGTAGCATAGAAAATAGAGTCGATACTATTCTAATAACTATGTATGGTGTCAGATGGGTATGAGATTTCTCAGGGTGATCTCTTATATAATGTCTAATCACTGGGGTGTACACCTGAAACAAATATAATATTGTATGTCAACTGTCATTTAAAAGTAAAAATACCTTTTTAAAAATGAAAAAAAGCAAAAAGGCTTATATATTATAAACAGCACATTCATGCTTTGTGGCCTGGCCTAGAGATAGTGCTACTGTAATTGTTCCATTACCATGCAGCTCAGGAATTCTGTGAAGTCAAATTAGGTGAATTTATCAAAAATATTTCCCAGGCAAATAACTATTCTAGGAGGTGGTGCATGATCTCATTTGCTAGAAGGTAGGAGCACCACACAGGAATTTTCCACTCATTGCCTTTCTTGATCTATATGAGGCTGTAGGTGCCATAAGGTATAGCTAGCTCTGTGAAGGCCAGAGTGTTATGGAATTGAGTTGGAAGGTTTCAGGTTAACAGAAAGGATTTTGTATAGTGATTATATTGAGGATGGAATTATCTTGACAAGAACTCCCTGCTTTTTATTTTCCGAAAGAGTCTCAAGGCCAATGTGGAAGAGATGGAAGATGTGATGAAACCAGCAGCAAGCTGCTGTCTGCAGTTTTACTTTACAGAGGGCCTTGGTTCTAGAGTCAGAGCGCATCCACTCCTTTGGTAACGAGACTCCTGGTGTTGGCACTTCCACAGTTTAGGGGTGATCCCTCTGTCTCTTGGTAAGGAATATCTCCATTTGCCTTGCAGGTATGGATTGGACCCAGCAGTGTGAAGGTGGGTTGAACAGGGAATTCTATGTGATGTTTAGAAGGGGCACGGGTATAGGGAATGCTGGCAGTGTAACTCTGACAAAGCAAAGGGCATGAGTCTTCAGGACAACAGTGACTAGTCTACTTTCAGCCAGGAGCAGCTTATTGGCAAAGCGGAAGTGTAAGGTAAGTACAGTGGGTGACAAGCAGTACCAGGGCCAACCTCAGCTGCATAGGCCGTAGGACCTGCTGAATCTGGGACTTATCTGAGAAGCTACCTAAGACCCATGTAGTGTAACACAATCTAGGTATAATAAATGACTTTTTTCAGACACTTACTATACGCTAGGCTCTTTACTAAGCCCTTTAATGCAATTATCAGATTTAATCCTTGTAAGTCTATGCAGGTACTATTCATCTGCAATTTACAAATGAGGACACTGGAGCACAGAGAAGTGTTCTTTTAATAACTAGTAATTGAGGGAACTGTGATTCTCTGTGCAACGCTGAACCACTGTGATGTACTGTCTTCCTTGGTTCTATTGGAACACATCTCATCTCCTAGAGGTTAGGGGTGGGGATGCCATAGGGACAAAGCATGTTTGAGCTTATTCTGAATTTTCTGGCTGGCTGGGCAGTTTTCTTATGGAAGGCCTGGAGCATTATGGGTTGCACACATATTGACACAGAATGATCCAGGCTACTATGGTACAGGCTTGACTATTTTGTCTGCTGACGTATTGTACTGCAGGTACCAGCATAGAATCGGTATGAGTACACAGTGATACGGACATGCCATCTGTGGCTGAAGGAGGAGTCTGCCTTGGTAGTGACGCAACGTGGCTGACACTGAATCCAGTCCTCCATTTTCATGCAAGTATCAATTTGTCTACCAAGGCTGGGGGCAGGGCATGCAGCTAGAGAAGGGGGTCTGGCTGCTTGGTTAACAATCTATATTGTGCCTAGAGCCCTCTGGGGAACTGGAACTGTAATGCAACTCAGTGATATTCACTAACTATGCATAAGGAACTGGAATCTTGAGAATGCAGCTCTAGGAGCTTTGATCCTAACTGCAAGGTGGGTAGTTAACTCAAAGCTACATTCTTTTTATAGAGCTTGCCAAGGACACAAGGCAGAGTTTCATGGCTTTACCAAATACTGCCCTCAGGTGGAAGTATGTGAAACCAACGACACTCTAGGTCAACAATCTCTCCCTCTCCTAGCAGGGAAGCAGGACTAGGGGCAGCCAACTGACATCGATCCTGTGTTGCCAGGTAGAAGGCTGAGATGCCATAGGACAAGAGGACACATAACAAAATTGTGGGAGGAAGAAGGGCATGTTTGAACAAGAGAGGCAGGTCTTCATGGATTATCAGAATGAGATAAAGGAATATTGGGAGCTGTATGCAGAGTCAAACAGGCTAAGAGATGGAGGAGGCGAGGATGAGGAATAGCCAAATGGGCCAAACGAGATGTGATCTGACAAATTCTACAGGTTAGAAGTCGCTGTCCTGTGTTGGGCTTTAATATCTTGTAGTACATGTCCCATTTAAGGGAGTCTGGAATAGATAGACAAGATGACTTCCTAGGAGACTGACTACAAACAGCGGAATCAAAGGATTCCAAAAGGCCAGTGAGCCAGTGCTAAAAGAGGGCAAGAGTCATTTCAGAGAGGAAGTAGAGGCCATCAGCAGGCAGTTCACATACTTCTCTGTTATACCTCCTTGACTTCTTTTGGTCTGGCTTCAGAGGAGGTGGTTTTCCTCTCAGAAAGCCACTCACCCCATTCTCTCCTGCCCACTTTGTGACTTCGTTCCATTTCTTATTTTCCTCACATTTTCAGTATTTCCCTTTTAGCCTGTACATGTTCTTAAATCTCTTAAAACAGAACCAACCCCAAAAGCCACCCGTCAACCCTCATTTTCCCTTGGCCATTCCCCTCTCCTTTCTTTTGCATTCAAACTTTTGGACAGGTGAATGTCCCTTTCCTGTCCATTCCCTTAGTTCCTTCTCACCCCACAACAGTTTGTACTCCCTTGATTCTCCTGAAAGTTCCCTTACCAAGGTCATTGATGAGTGCATTAATTGCCAAATATGACTGACACTTTAGTATCTCTCTGGACTGACCCCTCTATACAGCATGTGGCACTGTTCAGAGTTTTCTTCTTTAACCTCCTCTGTTCCCTTAAAATTCCATGGTCTCTTTCTGTTTTGATTTTCTGGCTAGCCCTGAGTTTTGCTTTTCAGCTGAATTCACTGGGGCCTCTTTTTAAATCTGCCCATAACAAGTTAGTATTTCCTGGAGTTCTAGGCTCTACTTTCTTTTTTCCCTTCCTCTCTGGCTTGCCCCTAAGTAATCTGATCCATTTTCATGGTTTGCACCACCACGTTATGTACTGGCAAGACATCTGTTTCTAGTTTCAGCTTCCAATATCCATTTCCAAGTCTGAGTTCCAATTGCCCTGGGCATTACCTCTGCTGCACAGCACCACCTAATTATGTTTATTGAGGTGGTATAATACAGGGATTAACTACCCAGGTTGAAAATTCAGACCGCCTTGATTTCCATCTCAATGCGGTCACTCAATAAGCTTGAGCAAAGTGTTTAATCTCTCTGTACTCCCGTGTGTAAAAGATAAGATAATTAACAGTATCTGCTTCTGAATGTTAGAAAATATGAGAAAATACATGTGAAGTAGTATCTAGCAATAGCTCACAACATGTTAGCTTATTATTAATTCCTATCTTGTTTGGGACTCCGTTCCAGCAAGCCAGGACGTTTTGAGTCATCTTTTTCATCTTTCATCCCCTCCCGTGCCCACTGCATCACTCATACTTGACTTTCTCTTTCAAGTCAGCTCTCACCACTCTCCATCCTCCAATGTCATTGCTCTGCTTGACTCCGGGTCCTCGTCACTTGTCAGCAGGACTACCGACACCCTATGTGATGTCCCTACCTCCACTCTACACCTCCTCTAAACCATCCTCTACAACTGCACTGAAAGTTATTTTCCTAAAGCACACATCTAACCATTTTACTTGCTAACATCATTTTCGGTGCCCCTCCCATTTCCTACTGCAGAGTGTCTGAGTGTGTGCATCAGAATCACCCCTCGAGTTTGCAGGCGAAGGTTCTAACGCACCACTCCAAACCCACACCATCAAGGTCTCTGAGACCTGGAAATCTGCATCTTTCAATCGGATGATGCCCATACACCCAAAGCCCTTCACGACCCATTTTCTACTTTTCTCCCTCATCTGCCATGGTCCACTTTGTATCGTGACTCTCCAGCAATACTGGATTGCATGCCGTCCTCCAAACCCGCCAAGCTATTTTACATTGCTCTGCTTTGGCGAGGGTGGCTGAGGTTCTGAAATACTCTTTGCCTCCTTGCCTCCCTGGCACACTCCTTTCCACCCTCTGAAGTCTCCTTCGTCATAATCTCCTGACTGATAAATCGCACTTAACTTCTCTACAGCTCAGTTTCTCAACCATTTTTTCCATTATTGCTCCCCCACCCAAGGAGCTTTTAGACTCCTTTTCCCAATTGAGCCCTCCATGGAATGTTAATATCACAGATATACTACACATGTTTCTATGACAGTGGCCCTTTGTGGAAGGACCATAAATCATGTAACATCTATCTAACCAATTCGGCTCCTAGAAAAAGTCACTTTTTGCTCCCTTGGGGGCAATACTGGCCCCGTCATTGAGAGTGCACGCCCTGCAGGGGCAGGTGCTGCCATCCAAGCTGGTCTTGAGTTTCACTTTGGTTTCTGTGCTAAGTCTTTTTTTTTTTAATATATTTTGATTATGCTATTACAGTTGTCCCATTTTCTCCCCTTTATTCCCCTCCGCCCTGCACACCCCCTCCCACCAGCATTCCCCTACCTTAGTTCATGTCCATGGGTCATACATATAAGTTCTGTGCTAAGTCTTGACCGATTCTTCCCATCTCTCTGACTATTCCTTTTCAAGACTCCTTTGCAGGCCTTTCTTCTTTCACCTGCTCTGTAAATACTGGCATTCCACAGGGCTCAGGACTCGTTTGTATGTTTCTGTGTCATTCTATACATGCTTTCCAGGTGATTTTACCTATTTCCTTCATTTTAATGACCACCTATCATGCTATTGACTCCCAAGTCTGTATTTTCAGTGAAGATGATGCTCCTGGGCTCTAGCTTCTTGCTAGTCCAAGTACAGCCCACAGACTGGCAGCATTTAGTATCACCTGGGAGTGTTACAGAAAATGCAGATTTTTGCCCTGGCTGGGTGGCTCAGTTGGTTGGAGCATCATCCCGTACACCAAAAGGTTGTGGGTTTGATCCCCGCTTGGGGCACACATGGGAGGCAAGTGATGTTTCTTTCTCTCTCTAAAACCAATAAAAAATGCACAGTTTTAGGTCCTACCCCAGACCTTCTGAACCAGAATCTGCATTTTAACAAGATCCCAGATATTTCATATGTGTATTAAAGGTTGAGGGCCTTGGGCTGGAC
This sequence comes from Macrotus californicus, assembly GCA_007922815.1. Classification (NCBI taxonomy): domain Eukaryota; kingdom Metazoa; phylum Chordata; class Mammalia; order Chiroptera; family Phyllostomidae; genus Macrotus; species Macrotus californicus. The sequence continues at coordinate 2,929 of VMDR010023974.1, read as the reverse complement.
CCTACTGCCAGCTCTCTGATAGACATCTTTAATTAGATGTTCCGTAAGGACATCAGTCCTTATTTCTCACTCTTCTTGGTTAATGATAACACAATTTACTCAGTCGTCTACACAAGAAATCTAGATCACTCCTTCCTTATCATTTATACCAAATTTGTTACCATTCTTATCTATTCCAGGTATTGATGGCTCTTGAATTTATTCCCTTTTCTGTATTCATCATCACTGCTTTCACCTAACAGATTTCTTTGTCAACATACCCCCCCACACACACACACAATTTATTTGCCAACTATTCCTAAAATACAAATCTGATCATGTTACTTCCCCCTGGCTAAAAATTCCTTCAGTGATTCTTCACTGTCTAAAGCCAAGATTCTTAACCAGGGACCCATACATGGGCTTTAGGAGATCCTTAAACTTTCTGAAATTATAAGAACAAGTTTATATATGTACATTTTTCTAGGGACAGTATATATAGCTTTCATCAGATTTGCAGGGTCGTCCTTGACCAAAATAGGTCAAGAACCACTGACTTGAAGGATCAAGTCCAAGCACTTCAGCTTGGCATACAAGCACACTTCATACCTCTCCCACCTTACCTCTAGCCACTTGCCTGTAGGAGCTCTTGTCCCAACTTTAACTACAGACTTAGAAGTTTCCTCAGTTTTCACACCTCTGTGCCTCTGCACATGCTGTTCCTGGAATAATCCCAGGGTTAACTACACAACATTAAGTGGTGCAGCCTCACTTTGCACTCAGGTCTTACTTTAAAGTTAGTCATTCCACTCTACGGTGGCTGGACACATACATCATGACCTAGTACACACAAATACATACACGTACACTAGAACAAGTCTCATGAAATATACCTCGATATCAATAAATGCTGATTGCAGTCCTCTAAATTGATATATTGCTCCATTAATGAGTTGCAACCCTTAGTTTGAAAATCACTGCACTAGACCTTTGCTGATACAGTGAGTTCTCCTTACTGAGAATTTATTATCTTAGCCCCAGCAGTACTAAGGTTTTAAGGTTTCCTAGGGGTACAAAGCTGTCATAACATAAAGCATTTGCTAATGAATTGCCAACTTGTATCAGTCCCCATTCAAACAACCTAATCCTTTCATCTCTATCACTTATCCCCATTCATCTATCTGTTCAATCATTTTGTCTCTCATGCATTGTCATATACATCAGCAAGTAATTCGGTGCATATCTGTCACAAAGGGAAATTACAAATCTTATGAAAAGATGCAGGATTATCATGAAGTCAGCAGACAGAACTGATAACAAGGACCTGGTACACCAGGTTACAACTGAAGAGGAGAAAAATAAATAAGGATAATGATTTTTAAAGTGATTCAAAAGAGTGATTTGAATACCAAGTAATTAAGAATCCTTGGGAAAAACGATGAAGCCCTTGAATATTTTAGCAAAATCAACCCTCTAAATGATCATGCTCCAAGTCTCCCAGGAACTGAAATGTACCATCTTGAAAAATCATGCAATTTTGTTAGAAAAATTAAGCCTAAAACAAAAACAATCAATTCTTGATACATGGTTTGTTGTAGCATTCAAATTTATGAAAAGAGACTAAATAAACATATTTAATAGCTTTTAGTTATTCAAGTTAGCATACTATCAAGCTCTATCCCCTCCACTACTTTATAATTTTAGTTCCCCCCCCCTTTTTTTTTTTCAAGATTTTATTTATTTATTTTAGACAGAGGGGAAGGGAGGGAGAAAGAAAGGGAGAGAAACATCAATGTGTGGTTGCCTCTCACGTGCTGCCTACTGGGGACCTGGCCCACAACCCAGGCATGTACCCTGACTGGGAATTGAACTGGTGACCCTTTGGTTCACAATCTAGCGCTCTATCCACTGAGCCACACCAGCCAGGGCTAGTTTCCTTTTTAAATGGATTCACTAAGTAGCCTTTTTGTCTGGGACCAACTGTCCTCAAATAGACCTCTTTGTTTCCATATCACCTGTCATACAGCAGGAGCTTAATAAATGTTTGTTAAATGAATAATTACAATAGCCTTCTCTGCCTTTAGTCTCAGTTCCTTTTGATTCAATTAGCACATTGCCGTGCATACTAAAATTGCTCAGTAAACCCCCACCAGCCTCAGGAGAAAAAAAAATCCATCTTCTCATCATGATTTACAAAATCTTAATAATCTGTTTTGCTCTATTTTTTATGTTCAGGCTACATTTGAACTTGTGGTTCTCCAAATGTCCCATAATTTCCTCCTGCCACGCTTTTACTATTCCCTCTGCTTGGACTTGTTTGTCCCTACCAATGGGAAGATGGACTCCTTCTCCCTTTTCTGTACAACCCACTACTTTATGCATGAGTAGCACACACTGACCATGTTGTGTCTGTATTGTACTCGCTTCACAACTTGTTCCAAGCAGTTTTTATTATAAAAAGTTTATTGACAAAAGTAATATAATCATATTTAGAGAGAATATAAAGTACGGGAAATAGAAAAACGGTACATATATATGTATGTGTGTGAGTATATATACACACACGTATATGCGTATCCCCCTTACAGAGTCACTGGTATCATTTTGTTCTACAGTTGACCCTCCAACAACAGGGATTTGAACTGTGCCAGTCCACTTATACATGAATTTTTTTCATCTCAAACCTGTGTTGTTCCAGGTTCAACTGTAGTTGGGAATCCGCAGATGCGGAGGGCCCACTATACTTATAACGTGCTGTTTGGATGGTGCAGGAGATCCGCGCCCCAACATCTGTCTTGATCAGAGGTCAACTGCTTTTCCTTCTAAGATTTTTTTCATAAGCATATATTTTTACATGACTCTCATCAAAGTGAATGTATGATGTTAAAACAAAGTCAATATTATATGATATGCATTTTTCTTGTTATGCAGTCACCCTAACCACCATTTT
>VMDR010023973.1:0-15297 GCA_007922815.1 Macrotus californicus | reverse complement strand
CCTCCCCCATCTATCTTCTATCTACCATTTATGCTTCTTATTCCCTGTACCTTTCCCCCCTTCTCCCCCTCTCCCTCCCCAGCTGATAACCCTCCATGTGATCTCCATTTGGGTCCAAGTTCTTTGGGACTCACTGAGTTTCCCGGACTTCTTGGAAGTCTATTTCCTTTGCCAGATTGGGAAAGTTCTCCATTATTTTTTCAAATAAGTTTTCAATTTCTTGCTCTTCTTCTTCTCCTTCTGGCACTCCTGTGATTCAGGTTGGAATGTTTAAAGTTGTCCCAGAGTTCCTAAGCCTCTCCTCATGTTTTTTGAATTCTTGTTTCTTCATTCTGTTCTGGTTGAATGTGTATTTCTTCCTTGTGCTCCAAACCATTGATTTGAGTCCCGGTTTCCTTCCCGTCACTGTTGGTTCCCTGTACATTTTCCTTTATGTCACTTTTCATAGCCTTCACTTTTTCCTCTATTTTGTGACCATACTTAACCAATTCTGTGAGTATCCTGATTACCAGTGTTTTGAACTGTGGATCTGGATAGGTTGGCTATCTTTTCATTGCTTAGTCGTATTTTTTTTTTTTTTGAGCTTTGATCTGTTCTTTCGTTTGGGCCAATTTTTATTTATTTATTTATTTGTCTTGGCATGCCTGTTAGGTAGTAAGGGGTGGAGACTTAAGTACTCACCAGGGTGGGGAAACCCACCTCAGTGTGTTTTGGCGCTGTATGTGGGGGAGGGGTCTGAGAGGGAACAATGCCCACTTGCTCGACTCTCTGCCAGCTTTGTCACTTCCACTGCTACCCACAAGCAAATTGGACCCTTCTGGTGCTGATTCCCAGGTGGGTGGTTTTGTATATGTTCTAGGACCCTGTGGAATTCTCCAATGAACTCTCTTATGAGGCTGGGAGTTTCTCCTGCTGCCTCAGCCCTCACAGGTTTTCTCAGTCAGAGGTTTTGAGGCTTTATTTCCCTGCCCTGGAAACTTGGGTTGTGCAGTCTGTCTCTCTCCCCAGTTGTTCCTCCTGGTTTATCCACATGCAAATGTGGGACTGCCTGCTCCGCTTGTCACCACCAGGCCAGGTCCACCAGCTGTTGCCATAGCACGAGTTCTTTTCACCCAGCTGCCCCTCTCTTCCCCTCCTCCCTGTCTGGATGAATGTTTCTTCTTTAACCCCTTGGTTGTCGGACTTCCATAGAGTTCAATTTTCTGTCAGTTCTGGTTGTTTTTTGTTTTCAAATTTGTTGTCCTTCTTTTGGTTGTGTGAGGAGGCAAAGCATGTCTACCTACACCTCCATCTTGGACAGAAGTCTCTCTCTCCCTCTTTTTTATTTTTTGATGCCAAAACCCGGGATAAAGAACCATTCTTAGTTTTGTTTATCTTTTCCATTGTTCTCTATTTAATTTATTTATTCTCTAATTTTTATTACTTTCTTTCTTCTGCTAACTTGGGGTTTAGTTTGTTCTTCTTTACCCAGTTTCTTAAGCCATAAAGTTGATAATTTGAGATCTTCCTTGTTTCTTAATGTAGGTGTTTATTGCTATGAACTTCCCTCTTAACATTCCTTTCACTGCGTCCCATAAATTTTGATATATAGTGCTTTCATGTTCATTTTTCTCAAGATATTTTTTACTTCCCCTTTACTATCTAACCCTTCTGAGATTCCCATAATGGGAATGTTGTTTCTTTTGATCATATCCCTTAAGTCGCATTGGCTTTCTTCACACTTTTTTTTTCTTTTTGATCCTCTAACTGGATAATTTCAAATGTCCTGTCTCCCAGGTAACTGATTCTTTCTTTTGCATGGTTGAGTCTGTTGTTGAAGCTTTCCATTGAATTCTTCAGTGCAGTCATTGTATTTGTAAGCTGTAGTATTTCTGTTTTTTTTTTTAATATTTCTTTGTTGAACTTCTCATTTTGTTCTTCTAATTTTGCTTAGTTGTATGTCTGTGTTCTTGTAGTTTACTAAACTTCTTAAAGAGGATAATTCTGAATTCTTTACCTGTTCTTCATTTCTTTAGGGTCAGTTATTGGATCTTTATTAGTTTCTTTTGGTAGTGTCATGTTTACCTGATTTCTTTGTCATTGTTGATTCTGGATGTTGGTCTCTGTGTATGTGAGTAAGCAGTTCCCTTTTCCAGACTTTACAGGTTTACTTTGGTAGAGGTAGTTGTTCACCAGTCAGCTCGGCTTGGTGTTCTGGATGTGTCAGCTGGTAATGTTCATGGGACTGTAGGGTTTGCTGTCAGGATCTATTTTGGGGAGAAGCTACTACCCATGCTTCGACGTTGAAGGGGGAGGGGTGCTGCTGGCTGAGAACAGTTGGATAAGACTTCTGTAGGGTAGGCAATAGTATGGGTTCTGTGGCTGCCTGGGTTCTCTGGACTGCCTTCCTAGACGATCGGGACTGGGTACTATACCCAGCAGTAGGTGTGACTATGAACTAGATTCTCTGTTCTGGGGGCAGCAGATGAGCCCCAAGGTCTGCACTGCTCATGTGGACCTCTGCCCTTTGGGGACCCAAATCAGGCTAGACTGTGCACTGGCCAGAGGAGGCCACCAGTTTTACTTTGAAGATGGGGAAAGCCCCACGCTATGTTGTCTTTTCAAGGGTCACTATAAGTGGGGCTGTAGGATGGACTGTGTAGCTTTTCACATGCTCTGGTTAGACCCCTGGTTGGGGTGGGGGCAGGGTGTGTATGTGAAGGCTACTATAGCAGTGGGTGGGGCTAGGAGATAGTTTGCCTGCCTGAGTAGTGCCCCAGACAGGCCCCAAGGCTGGAAAGGCTCTCGTTTGGGAATCAAACCAGTGGCCCAGGACAGACAGAGCCACTGGTCAGATTCTTCATTCAAGTGCTGCTGTAATCCACTGCTGGGTGAGCTGCTGAGGTTCTCAGGAGCTCTATAGTTAGGTTTCCTGGTTAGCAGGGTTGGAGGCTGTGTTCAGCAGGGGATTATGGGTTAGTTTCCCTGTCTGGATGGTGAAGTTGCAGAACAGGCCCCATGGCTGACAAATTTCTTGTTTGGGGAAGTAATTAAGGGTATCTGTGTATCAGATTCTCTAGCTGGACAGTCACCAATTTGTCTCTGCTAGATGGGAGAGATGCTGGCTCGGCTCTCTGCTTACACACTGCTTGGCCAAGCGTTCTCCCAGGTGCCTCAGGCCAGGCTTCCTGGGTGGGTCAGGCTGGAAGCTACCCTCAGCAGTGGGTGAAGCTATGAATTACCTTCCCCACCCAGGTAAGGTGACAGAACTGGCTTTATGGCTGCCAGGGCTCTTTGGGGTCTTGACTCAAGCAGAACTGTACCCAAGCTCCTGGCCTGGCAGGACTACCTTTGCTCTCCTAATGGATAGTGCTATCAGCCAGGCTCCCCACTTGAGTGCTGCTGGGGTACACAACTTCCCAGGTGTTAAGTCCAGGCTTCCTGGTCAGGCAGGGCAGGGAGCTATGAGCAACAGCGGGCAGGCTATGAATCAGCTCCCAGGTGGAACAAGCAGCTCCAGGGCCTGCAAGGCTATTTATGGTCTTGATTTGAGCTGACTTGTGCCCTGGGTGCCCTGGCAGAATAGTGCCACTGGCTTGGCTTTGCAGACCACAAGGTCTGCTGCTCCAGTGTTGTGAGGATGTGCAGTGTCCAGGTGTTCTGGCCAGTCTTTCTGGTTGGGTGGGGCCTGGATACACACTGAGTAGTGGGTGGGGTTATCAGCTCCCCCGCTCAGACTGGGTGGGTAGTGGAAAGTGTATGTCTGTATGTGGGGAGGAGAGTGGGGTGGTAGGGGACACCCGGCAGAAAGACTCTTCGTTTGAGGTCGCAAATCGGGCATACCTGTATCCCACTAAGTTCCCTGGCCACGCTACACTGCTCTCTTGGCTCTGCAGACTAGCAAAGCCTCTGGTTTAGACTACTGCTTGGGTTTTGTAGGTAGGACCTTGGTCTGCCAAGATCTGAGCCCTGGTTGTTGCAAGCCCCAACCCCCTTCTGTGTCACAATCTGATTCCCAGCATTCAAGCCCTGCAGATTCCGCAGAGATCCTAGTGATGCAAGACCATAGTGGTTCTCCCAAGAAGGGACCCACAGCACTCAACGTCCATGCTGGGCTCTTTTTTCTTCCTGGAGTAACCACGGGCTCAGGGGAGACCTCTCAGTGTGGCGCTGCGCTGGCCTGGGGAAGAGGCAGTGCGGTGAGCATGGAGCTGCTCCTCTTACCATCTAATGGGGTCTGTCTCAGTCTCTGCGGTGCAGGGGGTGCTTCAGTCTCACCCCATGTTCTAAGGTTGTTTTAGTGGTATCTTGTCCTTGAATAGTTGTTAGTCCTTGGGACAGGGAGTGAAATTAGGAATGAGCAATGTCGTATCTTAGTGATTGTCTAAATTATTATTGTTTTGAGCCAGTATATTTGTAGTAACTTGTCTGCATTAGAAGAAGTAGCTGTTTGTGGAAACACATTGATATTGATGCCATTTGAGAAACTCCAGATATGCAACTTGAAAAACTGAGTGAAGGCGAAATTGTCAACATCGATGAGGAAACTGGTCGTGAAAAAAAAGGATAAAGATGTCCTGAAGTGAGCAATGCCGGCAAAAAAAAATATTTATTAATCTACAAGTTTACTATAATTTCAAGCAAAGTCTCAACAGGATTTTTTTAGATCGATTATATCCTGAAGCTCATCTAAAGAGAGAAAATCAGTACCTGTCAAACTTGAAAAAAATCAAAGCTATCTATCACATATTAGGACATATTATAAAGACATAATAATCTAACAGTTTGATAATTACATATAAATAGCCAAATAGACTACTTGATAATTTAGAAAACAGACTTATCTGTATGTGTCTACATGAAAATGTCATTTCAAGTTAGTGGTAAAAAGTTGAGTCACTCAAAAACATGTGATGTTATCTGTTTCTCAAAATATCAAGTTAGATTCCTAACCCCAAACTCCCGATGGGTTAGAAGCCTGATATAAAAAATAAGCCTGTGAAAGAAAAGATATGAGAAAATGTTTATTACTATAGGGATGTAAAGGCCTTTAAAACAAAGTTCAAAAGTCAAAGATGGAAAATTATAAAAATGACTATATTAAAAGAAAAAAAAAAGAAAAAGTCCTCATGAAAAAGTGATACCATCAGGCACTGAACACTTTAACTCAGGGGCTCGGGTACGAATGATAGAGAACCCGAAAGGCATCCATACCCTAGAAGAGCCAAGTTAGCCAGTGAGGACCACAGGGCCCTGCCGCGAACATTGAATGCAGATTCGTGAAGAGTGAGTGATTGTAATTCGAAGAAGGTGAGGAAGTGAATGGATCCTTTGAGGAAACCCTTGAAGGGAAACGTGGGTATTTTGATTTTATTCTATCTGTCTTTATATTTGTACTTCTAATAGAAAAACTACGGTTAGTTTCTTGGTTTTTCACTTTTATATGGAACCAAAAGTAGGGAAATTGTGGTGATGAGAAATTTTTCCTTAGATAATTAGATTTTTGAAAAATATGATTAGTTGGCTAAGGCCACAGTGTAGGTAATCAGGGTAAAGAAAGTTCCTGAAGAGGCATTAACTGCCCTGGAAAGCCAGAGGAGAGGAGCGTGCTCACCTTCTGGGGAACTTTTGGAGGCCGTGGGTTAGGTGGGTTAATGAGTGCTCATTATAACCACTAGGTGGCGGTATAAGCCCACAATAGCTTATTTTATTGCTACTGGGGTTTAGCCTGAGCTTTAGAGAAAGAAGTGAGGAAGTGAGGCATGAACGTCTTAAGTACATCCCATTCAGCCTCAGTTTATTGTGCTGCTCTGTGCTTACTTCACCGAAGATGAAACCAGTTAACATCCTCAAAAATTGTCTGTAAGGTCTTCCAATAAAAAAATTACATATCTTCCCAATACGATGGAAGTTTTCAATGGCTATTTCTGTCCTTTTGGAGTTTAGGGAATTTGTGTTCAGTTTTACTCCTTTCTTTTTTTTAGTTCAAATATATACGGTGTACATTGCTCCCCCACCCACCTCCCTGTCTTTTTAGAGCAATTATACTTCGTAAAACCACGGTTCACAGCATTGCAAATGAGGGTTTTACCTCTGTCCATATTTAATCTTGGCAGAAATCATTAGTGATTCATGACATCATAACGTAAGAGAGCATCTATGTACAAACATATACAATTTTATTGATATCTCTACAGACTACAAGAATTTTAAGTATAGTCACAATTGCTGAGTGCAACAGAAAAATAGTAATTTGTCATTTTCTGAAAAGATGCAAAAATTCTGAGGATGAAAGAAAGATACATCAATGATATCATCGGTTTCTTATTTCCTAGAGTAAAACATCACATAATTAAGTACTAAAAATTATAGGTTATTAGAGATTTTGATCCTGTGTACACTTGTCCAAAACCACCACCTTTATTTTCTGACTGTGCAGTGAGAAGGGTGGGCCAAAGCTACAGGGGAGCCGTGTGAGAGGACAGGACTTGCCTGAATTTTCTCACTGACTGTTACGGCCTCAGACAGGCACACTCTCCCGATCTGAGTGCGAGAGCGCTCTTTCAGGGCCCTGGAGGCCAGAGAGTGAGTTACAGGCATTCATCTCCCCTCAAACACAGTCCAGTTCCTAAGAAAACGAACCGAGTGGCCCTGGGAGCTAAGACAACAATCAAGGAAGAGGTGTCCTCCCTCCTCGCTGAGATTGAATTCGAGAAAACATACCTACAGCAGAACAGGCACCTGGTACCCATTTCTCCCAACAAAGAATGAATAATAAATTTGGACCTAATTTAGTAAATGATTGTTTTGAGCATTTCTACTATGAGACTATTGAGAATTAGTTTTCCACTTAGCTTTACATGCTGTTGAATTTCTTATGCTATTTCTGGTGTTTCGTGATGTCACATGTACAAGATAATCAAAACCTAGGTGTTTGAATTGGAATAATTAATGGCCAAGTCACAGAGGAGAAAACCACAAAGAGTTGTCATCGAGAGTTAATGGGGCACCGTCTGGCCAGAATCCGCACAGAACATGGGATTTGGGTTGTGACACAAAATAAATGGTAGTCAAGCCATCACTGCGTCCCCTGCATCTTGCCTCCCCGGACCCCTAGGAAGTGGGGCCTGGGCACCAGCCAAGGTGAACCATCGGGTCTCCTTAGCTGGCCATAGTGCTGTGGTTACGCAGTTCGGCGGGACGCTGGAACCACCTTGGGGGCGTTCACAAATACTGAGGTTTCGTTCCCACTCAGAGATTTTGATATAATTGGGAATTCTAAGAGCTCCTTAGGTGATTCTTATGAACAGCCAATGTTGAGAATCACTTCCCTACCTAAATATATAAATAAAGGTACCCTTCAGTGCCTCTGGTCCTTCATCAAAGCCTTTTCCATTCACTCTAGCTTCCACGTCCCTCCCTACCCCGACATCCTTGCCACAGATCGGCACTTCCTCTCCCTTTCCCAAGTCGGACCTTACCTGGTCTGCATTTCATCCTTTCAGGGTTATGTTGTCTGTAAATGTGCAGGCTAAACTTGCTACGTGACAACCACGCTCCCTGGAATGGTGGCATCCCAGTATACTATGTACTGGCAAGTACTTCTGGCACCCGGGCCAGTGTGCGTATGACATAGTGCCTAGTCACAAAGCAGGCCGAGGCCACAAGGGGCCGAGGGGAGGGAGCTGTGAAGGCTGCCGTGTTTCTCCCCCACGCTCAGAGCAGAGCCTGACGGGAATTCTGACTCCCTGTGGCGCTGCTCGCTCTGAACAAAAGCAGTCAAGTTAAGATGCCTGCCCACGGGGGCAGGAATGATCAATCAATCGCACAGGGTTGCTCCTGGTCTGCCCCAGTGATCCTAAACCAAGAAGATTTTTAGTTTACATTTTTAGACCCTCTTCCTTTTCCCTCTGCCAAACATTTTACAACCAAGTATCTCCAAGAGCTAATCCTAATTTCATTCAACCACCCTAGGGCATGCACCTTTTTTCCTTTGTTCAACCCAACTCCCTCCCATAATGCAGACAGCTGACAAATCACACCTTTAAAAGGAGACACGTGGGTCACATGAAAGGGTTCCCGCAGTGTGCATGCCCCTTTACAACCCCTTAGGATCTCTGAGAGATGGAGACCTGGGTTCTGATTTATTAGCTTGAGAATCATTCACAGGCTACGGGTGAGATCTGAAAAATGCCCTTATGACTGAGTTATAGGAAAACACCTCACTCAGTTACGTCACTGTCCTTCCAAAGCTGGTCCGACAACGACCCTGAAGGTGACTGGGACACCACGTCTGCGTCTCAGGAAGTCTATGTAGGAAGCAATAGCAGTAGTGCTGCTTTTGTAAGGAATTAAAACAAATGATAAATCGGTCATCCTTCTTCCAAACTCCAGGGTCAATGGATGACTTCATGATAGGAATTATTGCTTATTATTAGAACCAGAAAAACAAACACGTCTAGATTCCCGCTGATGGACAGAACTCGAAGGCCCATTTTCTCCTGGGATAAGGAGGGCTCATCTCTTGGAGTTGGAGGGAGATGAAGTCAGCTCGCAGAGACTGGTTTACAAGCCTGATTTTCTGATGCCGCCTTAGCAGGCAGAGTGTAATTTTGATGACAACTAGGCTCTGAGTCATTTTCTCTATCAGTGTCCAAGTTATTAAGAGTATTTTTCTTATGTTCTAAGATAGAGGCAAGACATTTAAAGAGTACATAAGAGATATTTAAAGAATTACATGGGTCAATAGTACTCATTTGCCAAAGACGATGGTGGTGACAGCGATGCTGATGGGGGTGTGTGCGCGTGCACGCGTGTGCTAAGGTGAGTGCAACGGAATAGGAAAGTTCAAAGAGAAAAATCACATCCACGTTAGATTCTTATTATTGCTATCTCTTTGAATTATAAAAATAATTTTGATACAGTAAAACCTCATTAATTTGTATTCCACTACTCAGGAATTTGTGGGATCAAGTTACCCTTACATTATGAAAGGGTTTATAAAAACAATATTGAAAGACACATTTAAAAATAATCTCTTCTTTTCAAGCATTTCAGAAGCACCTGTTTACTTCCAATTGTGCTAACTTTTGATCTACTCATTAAAGCCAGAGTTTTAAGCACTTCTGTGAAACACTATTTTCTCCTGCTTGGTGTTTTCTCTGTATGCTTTAAAATATTCCGTAACTGTTACTTTTTACCAATTCATGTAAGCTTTCTCCAAAATAGTATTTTATTGCATATGGAACCATACTTATAATTTTGGGTAGGACATTTTATCTTGTTAAGACACTGTGCACTTAACGATATTTAGTTCTACACGAGACACGTAGCAGCCTGCCTTTAAGCGATGTGAAACAGTGGCTCGCATTTGGGAGCAGTTTTGGCAATGGGTGGAGATGTTTGTGATTGTCATCACTCAGGGGCTGCCAATGGCCTCTGTTGGACAGGGGTCAGGGATGTTGCTGAACATGCTACGGTGGAAGGACAGGGTCCCGCAGTGAAGACGCAGCGAGCAGCGCCACCGCGGAGAACCCTAGGGAAGAACAGTCGTCTCCCGTCTTATTGGGCCTTCACAGATAGTCATCGAACTTAATGCAACTTTGAGCTGAGTTTCATTGTTCCAAAAGAAACTAGTATTTTAGGCTTTTTTTACGTTTTTTTAAAAATATAGAAATGATAAATTATCTGTTCAGAAACATCAGAAAACTGGGTCCTTGAAGCTGATGGTGCACTGCAATCTGACTATCAGTGTTTCCCAAATCCTGGTCTCCAGTTTCTTCAATATTTTTACTATGTCATTTTATGTATTGTGTTGTATTTCCAAGTCAGGTTTTGTTACCCTAAGGCTGTTCACAGGAGTCTGGAGAGGTTCATGGAGAGGGTTGTATGAGGAGTCGGGCCAATTCAAGGACTCTGAGAAATGCCATCCGGGTACACGTGTGCTGCTCTCAAACATCTCTGCTCTTCTCAAAATTACTAAGAATATTTAAAGGAAGTACCACTTCAAACAAATTCACTAAAAATAAAAAAAATCTAAAAAACTCAAGAAATATTCAATACTATTTTGGCTATTAAAATAAACTGGCCTTTAGGAAAATGGTGACTTCTTAAAACACAGATGCATATCTAGTAAGATCTTGATTAATCCAAATTCAACAAACCAAACTCATTAATTCTTTAAAAAAATTCTTTTTGAAAGAGCAACATATTATGGGATGGGTCCTAGCATCAGCGTATGTTGATTTCTATGACTTGGGACTCCCAGACTTACATTCAATGGAGATAGTAGGTGGGTTTGCTTTGTTTTGTCTCTAGTTGTCTGCTGAGTTATGAGAGATGCCTTTGACCCTGTTAAGGATATTCTTTATTTCATTTTGAAAACAGTTTTTAATAAGGAAAAGGTATTTGGTGTTTATTGACAGAATCCTCTGGTTTACGACAAAATTATTGATTTCGCATCATTCAACTCTCTATGTATTTCTGTTTCTAATGATGACTGAGGCCAACATAGCAAAAACACTGCTATATTTTATAAAGATTTTCAGTAAGTATTGAACCGAAATTATTTTCTAATGAAAGCCCTTGTTAGTCAGAAATGTAATAAATTGGAATCTCTTTCCCAAAACATTAACTGAGGTTTTACTGAATCACGCTAAAGAGAATGACCAGTTGGTCTGTGTCAGGATGCAAGAGCACCTTTAGATTGAAGACCCCACTGGGTTTGAACAGTAATATACTGTGTAATTGGCAGACAAGGATACAAATGGAGCATTAAAAATGTGTCACTTTAGAAACAAACCAGAGTGTGTGAAATCAGTTCTCAAAGCTGACTGCCTTGTTCTTGTAATCTAGTTTCCCCAAACCTGTCAGTCAACTCCCTTGCAGAGAGCAAAACGAGGCTGAAAAAGGGCTTTGAGGTGTCCCAACCCTGCGTGGTTTGTGACTAAAAATAGCAACTTGTCCTGAAAGTGATAGAAATGGAAATAATCGTGTTAGAAAGAACTTACTATACCAGCAATACTTGATTATGACCGAGAACTGTGAGTGATATAAGGTACTATGGAGCGAGAAGAATGTTAGTCAGACTTTTACCATCAGAATTTGATAATGTTCTCGTATAATTAAAATTATAGATGAGAAGAAAACTTTGGTTTTGTTTTCTTTTCCTTTTCAGTTGGGTATGACAAATGTACTTGAAATGCACTGATTTCTAATGCAGATTTTTAAAACTGTCAGGTGTGGCCCATTTTATAAAAATAGTTTACCATTAATCTTTTTTTCTTCTATCACAACATGCTTTTTTTCTTTTCCTCTTAAGATGTTAATTTATCATGCAAAGATTTTTTTCATTAAGTGCGTTAATGCTTTTGTTTGTACAGGGTTTTTTCAAATCAGGAGAGCTCCCGTAGTTCCTAAATAGAAATCCTTCGCAAATGACATGCCAAGATGATACCTCCGTCCCACGTGGGCAAAGGCAAACTCAGCCATACCTTGGGATCCTAACCAGGGTTCCAGACTTTCGGTTGTACAGTGTCTCTGATAAGTCTCTCTTACGATAACTTCAGATGGACTGTAATGGAACATTCTGTAGAAGAAACTGGCTTCTAGCAGTTGAATAGTGATGCTGGGAATAAATTTGGTTTCCCTGAATCATGGTTTCTCAGAGCAGCCACAGCTTCTTTAGAAGTTTAGAACTGGTACCATTTCTTATCCTTATATTTCAGCATTAACTGCAAAGAAAAAACAGTCGCCATGAGATGTTGAAAAGTTTTCAAAAGTGCTAATCAAACAAGCTCATAATAAGTTAATCATGAATATCTCAGTGTGTCTTAAATCTCATAAAACATCCTTCATTTTGTAAAACAATGGAAAAGGTTTTTTAGAAAAACAAATCAAGCTGTAAAGACTCAGCTGACAGGAAATCACTTTTAATGACTGAGACACAAAGGAGTGCGTGGATCTCAGCCGCCACATCCCTCACACCTTGCAGGGTGAGCATGAGTCTACCCGAGCAGGTTAGCACACGATGCACGAGATACACCCGATGCATCAGCACTAACGGGTAATGTGCTCTTAAGTTATCCGTGAAGACAATGAAGTATTAGTGTGTTACAGTATTTTCTAAAAAGCATTTTTCTCCCAAATGCTGGGGGGAATTATAATACTTATACTGTAATGAGATACAGGTTACCTTGCCCCTGGCACAGGATGTTACAGCTGCGTCTCTGTTTAAGCTTTCCTGTGCAGAGCCTAAACGTTTCCAATTGTTACTGTATGAAGATGTCTATAGTTTCTTAGGCAGTTTACCTCATGTGCATGTTTGGAAAATGCTTCTGCACTGGTCATCATGCCCGCAGTTTTCTCCTCCAGCTCTCCTAGCCTCTGCCCTCTCTCGTCGAGTGCGATCCGAGCGCGAGTCAGCTCTCCCATCACCCCGCCAGCAGCGCCTTTCACCCCCTCTATGCCGCCGGGCCCAGGAATGTGTTGTGCTAGGCTGCGGGACGCCTTTCCTGCTGAAGCTTCCCCAACTGTGAATTCAAGCCACAGCCATTTAAAACATTTGTCAGTCATTCAAATAGTTACAGTCAAGTTCATCACCGAAGTACTTATATTAAATTCTATTGTCATAATTCTCCAGTAAGAGACACATTTGACCCTAGCATAGATTTGGAGATATTAGCAACCCAAGAAAAATGCCTACAAATGAGACTGTGAGAGACACTGTTGCCATAAGCCTTTTCTGTGTGTGTGGATTCCATACAATATGGCATAATTACATTTTAGTGATTTTATCTTTAGTTACAGTTGACATACAATATTATATTAGTTTCAAGGGTACAACATAGTGATTTGACATTTATATATCTTATGGAGTGATCATCCTGCTAAATCTAGTATCCATCCAACACCGTACATAGTTATTAAAATGCTATTTGACTATATTGCCTGTGCTGTACTTTACATCCCCATGGCTATTTTGATAACTAGCTTGGTGACTGGCTTTTTGTACTTCTTAATTTGTACATTTTCCACCCAGCCTCCCGTCTGGCTATTACCAATTTGTTCTCTGTATCTATGAATTTATTTGTTCATTTGAACATTTTTTTATTTCAATTTTTTTTAGTTGGCCACCGCTTGAAGTTTTTGGATTTTTGATAGATTTTAGGAAAGCCTGTAGTATGATCTGACCCAGGCCACTTGTATGAGGGTACCACTGGGAGAGGCGCAGGCCAGGCAGGTGAGTTGGGTGGGGCTGGAGCCTCATGAAATCACCAGGGCAGGGGGAACAGTTTTAATCTGGTTGATGAATGGAGGGCACAGATTTGGTGCCCTCCTGTGCTGGCTGGGTGGGGGAGAGGGGAGCTCCCCAAAGAACAACGTACCGAGCGCTTCTGTCCCTGGAGAGTTGCTCTGACCCCTGCCCCTCAGTCTTCCCCCTGAGGTCAGTCAAGTTTCGTTCCTGCCCTAGGCCCCTGGTGCATTTTGAGCTGCTGCCCCTGTGCTGGAGCGCGGAGCTTAGGAATTTTTGAGTGAGTAAGTCTGTGTACAAACACCATAAGAGGCTCTCCTCAGTCTCCAGTGGCCCCTGTCTTTCTCAGATGCAATCCCCACTGCTGTTCACAGCCAGATGTTATGGGGACTCTTCTCCCTGCTACTGGAGGCCTGTGCTGGGGAGGCTAGTCTGGGGCTAAGACCTCTGGCTCCTCAGGGGACCTTCATGACTGACAGTTCCCTCCAGATTCTTCACCACACTGTGGGTGTGGGACCTGCCCATTTTGAGTCTCCACCCCTCCTACCAGTCTCCATGTGGCTTCCTCTTTATATTCTTTGTTATAGGAATTCTGTTCAGCTAGTCTTCAGGTGGTTCTCAATGATGGTTGTTCTATAATCTAGTTGTGATTTTGATGCAATCATGGGAGGAGGTGAGGAGAGTTCACCACACTCTGCCAACTTGACAGGAAGCCCGATAACTGAATCCTTGATGTTGCCAACTGGGATGCTCACAATGTATGTGAGCTCATATTTAACCCTTACTAGTGTCTGTTCCAGTCTCAGGTCTGTTCTTTTGTCTAAATTTCAGCCCAAGTCTTCATTCTGATGTTCTCTGTTTATCGTGCTACTGGCCTTTGTAGGTCTCAGTTGTTGTTTTTAAATCTCTTGGGGTGTGTGTGTGTGTGTAAAAACGGGAGAATGGGATATGTGCATGGTGGACATTAACACACAAATGTTTACACAAGACTTACTTTATAACAGACTAAAAATTTACCTGTTACTTACAAAGCTCAGTTTCATTTAATTCTAATGAAATAAAATTTTTTAAATTAAAAAACAGCTGTCTTGGTAAAAATCTAGTAATCACTCCCAAAGAGGTAACATTAGGAATGGAATCTAGATCTACTTTTTAAAAAGTAAGAGACTTGTTGGGATATAATTCACATACCATAAAATTCATCCTTTTTGTCAGTGGTTTTTAGTGTATTCACAGAGTGGTACAACTATCAACACTACCTAATTTTAGAATATTTTCATTGCCCCCGAAGAAACTCCATAGCCATTGGCAATCACTTCCCACTCCCTTCCAGCCCCAGTGCCTGGCAAATACTGATCTACTTTCTGTTCTTATGGATTTGCCCATTCTGGACTTTTTATGTGAGTGGAATCAATCATACAATATATGGCCCTTTTTTGTCTTCCTTCTTTAACTTAGCATAATGTTTTCAAGGTTCATCCATGTTACCAAATTTCATGCCTTTTTTATGGCTGAAGAATACTGAGTGTATGGAAGTACCTAGATCTTTCACATGGGTAAAAGTTTAAGAGAAAAGGTTTTTCATTGGTAAGATCAAATGGTGATGAGATATTTTGGAAAACATTTCTTCCCCCACCCTTTCTAACCCCCCTCCCTTTTGGAATCCATTAGCTTGTTCCCTATATCTATGGGTCCTTTTTTGTTTTGTTTTTTACATATAAGTAAAATCATGTAAGTGATATTATGGAATTTGTCTTTCTCTGACTTATTTCACTCCGCATCATTCCCTCTAGGTCCATCCATGTTGTTGCCAATGGCAAGACTTCATTCTTTTTTGGGGTTGAGTAATATTCCTGTGTATATATATTTATATATTTGAAACTAAGATTGACAGGATGTGCTGTCTATCTTATTTATCACAACTAATATAACATCTTCATTATCATAACTAATAAGAAGTGAGATATATAGATTCACATCTTCTTTACCCATTCCTCTCTCTATAGACGGACACCTGGGTTGCTTCCACATCTTGGTTACTGTAAGTAATGCTGCAATGAATGCAG
>VMDR010023972.1:0-15294 GCA_007922815.1 Macrotus californicus | reverse complement strand
CATCCAGTGATTTATGGTGAGACCTCTTAATATTCTTAGACTTCAGTTTGGTTTTCTATAAAATGGGAATCCTATTTCTTCCTAGTAACATAGTCTTTGAAATCTTTGTATTATAGACAATCTTTCCCAGTGAATTATTAAGCTTCTTTAAAAAAGAAAACAGATTTCTAGTGAATGCCAGGGTCAGTTATTTTTCTCTGTTTTAAAGCTGTAGCATATATTGGAAAATATTGATTATTCAAAAATCACCTTGGGCCTTCCTGGCCAATTGGAGATAATGCATTTCCCTCTTTTACCTCTTAGGATATAAATTTAATAAGCAGACAATTCTTAACAATTGTTCCCTTTGCCATTTAACTTTAGGATGCATGTGTATGCTCCAAAGATATATATATAAAATATTTTAGAATCACTTAACTTTTAGAAAATCATTATGATATTATTTAAAATCAGTCATTTTATTTCCCTGTATAAGCCAACCTAAAAGGACAATGTTTGGACCATCCACCCATAGGTCAGCCTTCTGATCTTGTAAGTGGATTTCTTTTGTCTTTCCAGCTATAGCCCAATCCTGTCAAACTAAATTTGCTGAGAAGACAAGTTCTGCAAAGAACCCATGTGGCCCACTTCTAGAGCTTTGCCTCTCCTGCTTGTTGTCTTATATTAGGTGAAGAAAGCTCCTAAAAGAGGGATGAATTTTTCTTGTAAAGCTGCTATTCTGTTAATATATCCCACATTCAACCTCTTGGCCTATACATTATTGCATTTTATATTACTTCATTACTGTACATTTTGTTATTGATTTTGATTAAATCCATTTGGAAGTCAATATTCACAGCCGTAAAAACAGAGGGTATGTCTGACTATCACATACAGTACATTTATCCTCCACCACCCTACCCCTGAACGTGTTAAAGATCTGCAAGTCTTTTCTGCCTCTTTGGTAAATCTCTTTGTGAGGTGTTCCAAAGCAAGAAATGACATCCAGCTTATGACTTACTGGGGCCTCCCACGTATGTAGAGCTGGAAGATATTCAGTGTTTATAAGGCTTTTAAAATACTCTCCAGATTCTAAACTGTCCCTGTCACCAATCCTGTCACCAGCTGATTGTGTCACCAGCTGGCTGAGTTTCAGTTTATTATTTTACCATGTGCTGGGAGCACACTGTGTTTATGAGAAAGCCCCTTTACTGTCCTTGCTACTCCTTAGGCAGAGGGAGGCTTCAGATGTCACAGGGAAAGTGACACCTTTGCTATTAGCATCGGCTTCTAAGGGAAGAGATACAGGGCCAAAGAATGTGGCCAGCTGAGATCAGTCAGCTGTGATATAGAGAGAGTAACTCACCAATAGTGAAAAGACCCAATCAGCTGGAAACAGGCTTCCAAAGCTTCCAAACACCGTCACCTGCCAGCTGAACAGCAACCACTCACCATCCATTGTTACAGAAGAGAACAAAGATGAGTGCTTGCAAGAGCCCTTAAAAAGCTGCAAATGATGATCTCCCCCGCCCCACTCCCACGTTTCTGGTTCTGCCTCAGGACATTCTGTAATAGATGATTGTGTGAGTAATCCTTTCTCACATGTAAAAACAGAATTTCTCAAATATGGAAAGGAAATACCCCTCCTAAAAATAAAATTATATCTGTATTTAAAATTTGATGTCTGATAAAAAATTTTAATATCTGATTCATCATAGAATTTTGTATTGATTTTGATTTAAAAAATAGATAAAAATATTTATCTTGATAATATTTTGGGGATCTCTTTAAATTTTGCATCTGAGGTGAGTGAGTGCCTCACTCACCTTACCTTAGTCCTGGCCTGCTAATTAAACATCACCATGTGCGCACAGCATCACAGCGAGACAAACACTGTAACCATTTTCACATGATAATCTAAGGCTAATGAAGGTTAAAAATCAGGTCTATGAGAGGTTATGGCTAAAATGGGTCTAGAACTCTGGTTTTCTGAATCCTGTTCCGGTATTCTTTTTATTAGAAATTCCAGGCCGTCCTTGTTACACAAAAATGAATGCTAACCATTATTACAATTAACATACATGCAGTGTGACACTTTATACAGAAAGCACGCGTTCACACTTACTCCTCATGACAAGTCTACATATAGGTATCATGATGTTCCCAGTTAACGTAAAGAATGAACTGGGTCACGGAAATTAAATAACTTGACCAGGGTCCCACAGAAAATAAATGGCAGAATATAGACACAAACTCAGGTTTTTCATGTCTGAATCTTATGCCCTTGTAAAATGGGTAGAAAAAGTTTTGTTTTAAACAAAACACAAAAAGTGTTGACTAATACATAAAATATGCATTAAAATGACCGTATTAAAATTAACATCTTGGTGAGTGAATTGTAAACAGAGCAAAATGATAGTTACAAATCGGAAGAGTTGCAAATGGAGAAAACACTTTTAATGTATATAAACTGACAAGACACCAGTATGAAGAATATTTAAAGAAACAAAGGAATAAGCAAAATGAATAGTAGATAAATGGACAAAGGTACAAATAAACACATGAAGGGAAGTTCAGCATCATATCTTATCAAGAAAGTGAAAATTAAATACATAATGAGATACCATTTTATACTTATTCAGTGTGCAAAATATGAACATGCTGAAGTGCCAAGCTTTAGAGAGGAGATGGGTCCACACGAGTGCTCATACAGCCCTGCTGGGGGTAAAGCATCATGCAGTCATTTTGGAAGGCAGCTGGGCGTTATCTCCTAAAGCTGGTGCACATATACCCTATGACCCAGAAATCCCACTTTTATGTATATTTCCAAGATAAACTCTTGTGTAATAAGATTCATGTATGTGAATTATACATAAACACAGAGAACTTTGGGGAATCATTTATTATTTTATTTAACAATTGTTTGATGACCATCTAATACGATAGATCAGGTATTTTGATAAGGATTTTATTGATTTATTTTTAGAGTGAGGGAAAGGGAGGGAGAAAGATGGAGAGAAACATCGATCGGTTGTCTCTTGTACGTGCCCTGACCGGGTGCTGAACCTGCAGCCTTGGCATGTGCCCTGACAGGCAATCAGACCAGTGACATTTTGCTTTGCAGAACAATGCCCAACTAATTGAGTCACACTGATCAGGGCTAAATCAAGTTTTGCTAAGTCTTTTTAAGTTATAAAAAGTGAACAAAATACAGATTCTGCTATTATGAATGTACTGTACATTCAGAACATATACATGATACTTGTAGTACAATGCTGTGTCTTTACAGAATTATACTCAAAGTGCTTTAAAAGCCCATACGAGGGAAGAACTAATTCTGGAAGAGATAACTTTTGATCAGGGATTTGAATCAAGAAGAGACAAATTATATGAGACCAATGAGGTGGCCCACAGCTCCATTGCCAAGGAAGAATCTGAACTTGGCTTGGAAAGCTGGCTAGGACTGGATGACAAGCAGGATGGGTAGTCCACATTTGGGAGAGCAGGAAGAGGCTCAGAGAAGGGTGAGATCACACACCTGAATGGAGGAAAAAACCCAGAATGAGTGAGTAGTAATTGGATGGGTTTTATTGAATAAGACCACAGGCCTTGAATGAGGACGCATGATGTGATGTGATAATGAGAAGATAGCATTTCAGGTTTGTGAGCAAAGGGCATAACATAAAGGAGGCTTGTTTTCAGGCCTTTACTGGTGATTGTCTTCCTTCAGGGAGGTCTTCCTGTGCTGGGAGTTGGCTAAGATAAATGGGGGTCAGTCAACATGGGTTTTGCTCAGCTACATGTCGGAGGGGGAATGGTGACTATCTACAATCAGAGCCAAGGCTGGCTTCTCTCTCCAGTGTGTGCTGAGTTTGGAGAAAGGCTGGCCCAGCTTATAGAGGGCAGAACTGGGTGGAAGGAAAGAACCTCAGAGTTTTAGGTTTCAGAGAAGAAGAGAGGCTTTAAACCCTCAAATATGACAGACCATAAAGTAGAACAGATGAAGGAGAGGTAGAGGAGAACAAAGGTCACTGCTATGGGAAGTGGCTGCATAGTAATAATCATAGCACTCAGTACCTTATACTTGCAGAACACTTCGGCACTTTATAATTAAAAACCGATTTCACACTTGAGGGTCAATTTCACAGATGCTGAACCGATTTTGATCTGATAGCTGGACTGAAAACAGAAGATCGGGCAGGCAATTGGTGGAGGGCTTTTCTTTGAGAAGAAAAATGAGTCTTGATGATCAATTATGAAAGGATGCAGTTGAGGAGGCATCCCAGATTATTAATAACTAAGGTGGGCCATGTAATTTAATGAGGTGTTTTTGTTTTGTTTTATTAAGGAAATACGTGGGAAGGTCAGGGGACACTGATCCTAGAACCAAGAAATTTTAGAGTCAGCAAACACCTTTGATGATCCCTTCCAAACCTGTCTTCTAATCTTATAGCACCTTATGTCTGGGTCTATAGTTATGTTTACATGCCTATTCATAGAAAACATAAGCATTGCATTTGCCTTTTAATTCCTTAGAGTATTTTATAGGGTAAATACAATTCTGCTTAAAATCAACAGTTATAGATGTTTCATCTTTAGCCCACATCTTCCATGACCTCAATTACTGCATTAAAATATTGTTAGCAAATTAAGATTCAAATAGAATTTATTATACAAGATCAAGTTCACTTTACAAGTAATTTACATATTGTCACAGTGACTCTGTGCCAATTTCTTATGATTTTGACATTGTTTGTGGGACAGTGGCCAGCAGTAATGCACAGGATCCAGCCATAATTTATTATGAGACACTCTCTCTATGCCGAGGGATATTGAGGGAAACAAGTGCAATACAGCAGAAGTCAGTGCGCAAAATGTGTGGCTCTTTGGGTCACCCTCATGTAGGGGTGACAGTGTAGTAACGGTTCTACCTGTTTGACTTCTGAAGCAGAAAGATTCCAGTACCAAGGTGAGCTCAGGCAGGCATATCAGAAGAAATAAAGGTGGATTTCTAGTCAATAATTTGAACCATTCTCATAAATCATTTTTTTACCTCCATACATCTTTCTTAATGTTGCCTCGCTGTGCAGTGCTCCAGATAATGTAATGGTCAAGAGAAAGCTGTTGAGCAGAGTTGCCTGGGTTCAAACCCTGACTCTGCTGCATTCTATTTGTGTGACCTTGGGCAACGTGTCTAACTATTCTGTGCCTAAATTTCCCCACTTATGAAATGGCACCAGTCATACTGCTTACCTCCTAGACTGTTGTGAGGATTACATGAGTTATGGAGTAATGCCTCAACTTACTGTAAGCACCACACAGGCATTAGGGATGTTGTTGTGCATTTCTGTATCTGCTCTGACATTTTTCTTTCTATTGTAGGACTAATGTTAGATCACTTTTGTTTTCCCAAAATCCTCCCTAATTCTACGTTTCTCTAGAGCAGAAATTGTACTTGCTTCTTTTTGATTTAGCCCCAGTGTCTGTGTTGGTTATATAGTTGCACAATATTAGGGATGAGTGCATACTCCGTACGTGTCATTTCCAAAACAGTGTATTCTTTTTTTTAACGGAGTTAACAAAAGAGAGCTTTTGAAAACAGTAGAACTCAGGTGGTTGGGCGCCTTGAGAAGTCCTGTGTTTTCCCCTCCACCTTGTCATTGCCTCTCAGTCTATCTGGCAGTAGCTCAGGGCTTCTCCATTGAAAACCACTGGCAACCCTGAACTGGTTTCAGTCTTTCCATGTGTAGACAAGTAAGAGTATTCCATTTCTGTATATCCAAGCCCCAGGAGGCCCCCAGAGATATCCACATTCAATAACTCATAAGTGTCTTTTTTTTAATGCCATAATTCTCATTATAGCAGAAGCAAAAAGTACCTGTTCTCAGTAGCAGCGGCTTTCTAAGTGTAAGCTGGGGATCAGCAGCAGCATCTGGGAACTTGTTGGAAATGTACATTCTCAGCCCCGCCCCAGACCTACTGAATTGCAAGCTCGCTGGTGGAACCCTGCAGCCCCAGCTTTAACAAGCCCTCCCAGGGGATCTGTTGCATGTTAAAGCTTAGAACCAGTGCTCAAAAGTGTCATGATCCTCCAGCAGCACATCAGTAATAGCAACAACTACTCGAAAACAGGGTGAAGAAAAGCTTAGGTAGCCATCAAGGCCAATTAAAAGCAATCAGAATAAACCACCACAGGCTGATAGGTCTGTACCAGGCACAGTGGTGCTTTCAGATGTGTTAGGTTATTTAATTTTGACCCCAGTCTGTTAAAAAGATGGTATTTACCCAGTGTTGTCAGGGGAGGAAACTGAGGCACAAACCTTGACCCAAGGTCACTAGCATTTAAGTCATAGAGCTAGAAATCAACCTCTGTCTAGCTGATCCCCCAAGCCATGTTTCTTCCACATTTCACTTGACTTCTCAAACCTTTTAAATGTACATCTTTATTCTTTGTGCTTATTTTAAATTATTCCTATTTCAGGTGTACTTTCTCTGTTTTCCAGAGTGCCATGTATTTGGCACTATATATCTGTATGTGAGGACTATAGCTAAATTCCATATCTCAATAATGTAGGTTAGCTATTTCATTTCAGCTAACATTTGTTGAGGACCTACTGTGTGTTGGGTACTGTAAAGGCACATGCAGAGGACCTCAAAATGATCAATCAGCGAACTGGCTGCAATGCAAAATTGTATGGAGAAAAATAAGTTTCAAATATTCCAGAAACGTAATACAGATAGATCTGAAATACATAAGATTTATGATACTAAGATAACGAGAAACTTCTTAAAGGGTAAAATAGTTAATATTGAGATTAACCAACATTGCTGACTAATTTTTATATTAGCTAGCAAGGGACAATGAAGAGCAAGTTTAGAATATAGAGTTGCATCCGCATGTTTGTAACTATTCATTTTTTCCACAGCATTTATTGAGGGTTTACTCCCTGTCTCACACTTTACCACGTGCTGCATGTGATAAGAAAGAACCAGAACATAGTCCCTGCTCTCGGGGAGCTAGCAAGGGACTTTGTCCTTTGATTTGCCCAGCTCTTATCAAGATCAGTCACTTGTTTTAAAATAGAATGTTCTACTCTGCTTAAGGCTATTAGTGCTCATCCTCATATAAAAATGATTTGATTTCTCACCAGCATTTTGAATTTCATTTAATATCCAGGGATTCCAGCTCAGATGACCTTTTTTTAAAATAAATCAAACCTGTAGTTGAAGCCCAGGGACTTAACTAATGTAGCAAATGCTTGACTTTTATTCATCTGCAAATTGAAGAATGCTGTGGGATGCAAAGGAGAAAAGAGAGTTCCCTACACTCCATGAAGTCACAGTCAGGCATGCAAACAAGTTATTACAATGAAAAGAAGTGTGTACTACCCCAGGCATGTGCAAAATTTAATGGTCGTAAGAACAGAGCAATAGGTCTGTGTGGTGAATTGCTTCATTGAGGCAGTGATGATTGACAAGAGTCTTGAGGGTTGATTAGATATTCCCTAAGTAGACATGAGGGAAGGAAATTCTCAGCATAGGGAACAACATTTATTGTACAAAGGAATGGGTACACAAATGAGCTTGACATACTTGAAAAAAAACCATGCTTAGAGTTTGAGTGTGTTTAATGGGAAGGGAAAGGAATTTAGGGAAAAGAAAAGTTTTGAATACCATGTTCAGGAACTTGGAGTTCATTTGATGGGCAATGAGACTCACAGCAGGATGTCAAGCAAAGCCAGATGATCCTTAAGTGAGGGAATTCGAAGTTCTGTGTGGCTGCAACATGAAGAATGACTAGAATTATCAGAGTCAGAGTGGATGTTAGACAACGAAAGGCCTGGAAATACACTTGGTAGGACTTAGTAATTGCATATGTAAGGTAAAGAGTATTCAGTCCTGAATGTACAAATGTGCTTTACTTTTTTCATATTTGTTAGTCTGTGTTTGACTTTTATCTGCTAGAAATCGATACTATTTGCACTAATTGTGAGTGTGACAGCAAAGACCAAGTGGCCTGTTGCCCGTGGAGGTCCACTTTCCGCAAGAGTTTTGAAGAGTCTGTTTACAACTTGGACTTTGAGACTGAGTCTATAATGTTGCCTGGAGCCACCATTTCCACATTGATCTTGAAGCAAGCAAACACCAAATGATTAATCTAATTCTGCAGGTTTGCTGCTCATACACCCTAATTGCTGAGCTACTGCCAGAGTGGAGGCAGAAACAACACCCAAATCAGCTCAGTTTTTGATGGGTTCTACATGTAGCTTTAGTCTCTAAATCATCCCTAAATCCCACTCCACTCCACCCCCATTATATGTCTTCTCCTCTAATGTCTTGAAATTCTTTACTGCCAGCTTTCTTGTCATTTCCAACACAATTTTATTGTGTGCCTAGACTGTAAACTCTAGGAAGGCAAGGTCTTTGTCACAGTCATTTTTCTGTTAACCTGGTTACTTTAAATAGACAATACAAAGGCTCAAATTTCCATGGCCACACTTTGTAGTCTTTTCTCTATTTTAATCTTAATAAGATACTTGCTGCTTTTCTCGCTACCTCATCTCCACCATAATGACCAGAATTTGTAACCTGAGAACCGTGGCTATACCAGCAAACTGACTGAGTCCGTGATGAGTCAGCGGAATCCAGGCCAATGCACTCAGTGGGGATAAGAAAACATAGCTGGCTTATTGCTGAGAAGGGAAATCTACGTGAGGTAGTGAAATTCTGTGCTTCTAAATCATGTTTTTGGTAAATGCATCATCTTTTTTTAAATATAATAATGGCCTAGTGAGATATAAATAAGATATTGTCAGCACAATAGAGGATGGATGGTTAATGCCTTAAGAAACAGAACTGATTGGCATGTATCATCAGAGAAATTTGGGGGCAAAGCTATACATGCTCTACAGGGGATCTCTGACCTAACATGGCTGAATTTGCAGCTCCTCCTGAAACATGTGTGGATCTGTATCAGGAGTTTTCCAGAAGCACTACAGAGATATTTGTTGAATATAAATGACTTGTGTGTTATCAAAGCAGGAGAAATATTGAGCTGGGAGGTTAGAAAACTTTGCCGGATCCCGGTCTCACGCTGACTAGCTGGGTTGGATCAGATAATGCTAATGTTCTTAGCTCTCACACAGCGAGTCTGTGTGGCTGTGAAAACCAGTCTGTGCATCTTCCAATGGAGTGCTGCACCTGGCTGGCAATTTATAAAATCTTGAAAAAAAATCATGCCAATGATTTCCTTAAGTTACATTTTATAATTTGGAATGATGTCTATAAATTGTATTAACTGGCATGAGTAAATAAGAGAAAACGGTAACTGAAGAAGATATCTAGTAATATTTTGAGGCAATGTTTTTGTTCAGTCCCGACGTATCAAACTGGGCTATGTTTCTCTGCAGGAAAGCGGTAAGATGTATGTCCCCAGACTGGTCTTGCTGGTGGAAAAGAGGCAGTTTTCTGAGTCACGTGAAGGTGTGAAAGACAGGCAGGGAAATCACTTCCATGGAGAGGGATGTAATTGCAACAGGTAATCCTCAGCTTCTGGGGATTCTTCCCAACTTGTGGGGAAGACATAAATCCAGGTTGGCGTGATGTTCTTGATATCAAGGATGTGTTTCTTGTACATTTTCATTTATTCTAAATGAAAAACCCTTTGAAAGTTGAGTGTGGGTACATAACATGGTGAAAACATGGTTCAGGTACTCAGGGCATTCATAATTTAGACAAGATGAAATAGACTAAGAGGCCACCGAGATAGCAAACATGTACAAATTACAATACTTCAAGGTTTAAATATATTTAATGTCAATGTCATCAAATAATGATGCAAGCAAGAAAAAGAGCAGCCACTGACAATGACATGCTTTGTTTTTCTTACTCAAATGACTGGTTGTGTTTTGGACTTTTTAGTTAGAACTTTAAGAACAGAAGATCATGAAGTATAAAAGAGATAATTAGTGCAATAGAATGAGAAAAGCCCATGGCCAAAAAATAAGAAACCAAGAAATATAGAAATAGAAATAGAGCCAGATGGTAATTCTGGCTTTATTAATAACTGACTGGCCTTGAAAAAGCTATATCCCTTCTTAGGGCCTCAGTTTCCTTATCTGTAAAGTGAGAAAATTACACCTGACCGTTGTTTCTCCACCTTAAAAATGCAGATACATCTTTGAACATTTTATAGACCCCAGGAACCCATGGACCCTATTTGGAGAGATACTGCCATAAAGTTAAATTTGATTTTTTGGCCCAGTATGATTATAAATACAAGCCCAAATGCTTGTGCTAAAATTCTAGGGTCACTCTCTATTTTACTGTGGTCATCCAAATTGACTTACTATTTGCTTATCTGAACTACTCCACTGAGCAAATAAGTAATACTTTGTGCTGGAACTGTCCTTGGCATTGTGGACATATCCAAGAATTGTAAAAGACAAAATCATTGTTGCTTATATTCTAGGAGAGAATCAGATTATAAACAATAATAAATAAGGAAATTAGTTTGAAATAAAAATGTCAACATTTTTTTTTTCAGAGGAATTCAAGGATCCCTGCAAGTATATCCACAGATCATAGTTTGAGAAGCATCTGACTAGAGGGAGCCCTTGAGGTTCGGGGTTCAGTGACTCTTGGTCACCCCAGACTGAGCAGCAGGAAGAGAGCTCCCCACCAGGCAGCCTAACTGCACAGAAATGGTTTGAGTAACAGCCTCACCAGATCCTAGAAGAAGCAAGGGATTTTTCTTGCTATTGCTTTGGTTTGTACCTCGCCCTGCTCTGGGCAACATGGAGGCGTTTCTAGGCACAGGGCCAAAACTTCATTGCAGGGCTCAGAGAGAGCACAACTCTGGGAAAAAAAATCATTAAATTAGGCAAAGATCCAATAAACTTAAATTTTCTGTTTTTGATTGCTTGCTGTGAGGAACACTATGACATGATTTAAAATGATGATTTAATGTAGCAGGAGGAGAGGGACTCTAAAAACCAAATAGTGCAGCCATACAGTTCTAATAAAATTAGTCTATTATGTGCAAATTGATTGCTAGTGCTTAGATTTACATGATGTTTATGATATCAGAATATCTGACAAAAATTGATGTCAATATTTATGCCTCTATAAATTACTCACACAGCACTATTATGATGGCTTCTAATTAAAGTGGAACCAGACTAATTGACCTTTAAATCCAAAGGACTTTTTAACCCCAAATGCATCCACACTGGGATGGCAGGCTGCACTAGCTTGGGAAGAAAGAGGGTTTTGTGGATGGTACAAGGTCTAACTATGAAAAAATAATTATGCATCTACAAGAGCTGCTTCCACTAAAAGATTTTGGATTTGATTCAACCTGCATTAAACTGCTGCTGGGTAGATTTATACCTAGCGTGTTTGAGAGATTTCTTTTCTTTCTTTCAGCTAAGAAATACCTTCTCTCTGCTTTTGAGTAGGTCAAGTGAGACAAAAGATCAAATCAAAGACCCTCTTTTTTGGTTTATTTTATTTTAAACATTTTATTTTGAACTAATTATATATTTATAGAAAAGCTATGGACTAGATTTTGTGCTCCTTGATGTCAGGGATTGTATTTTAATCATTAAAAAAAAAATCTTCTTTAATGCTTAACACAGGGCCTGACAAAAAGCAGGAGTAAAACAGGATTTGATTTGTTTTGAAGAAGAAGGCTAAAGGAATGGCAACAAGCGAAACTCCTGGTATTTTAGAACAAAGATTGTCCCATCATTTTTCCAGACAAAGCTTGGTCTTGGCTTCCCTTCTGTTAATAGGTAGTCGATTAGGTTTGGCTAATTAATTTACTTAAGACAGATCCAAATATTATTCTTTGAATGCACATCACTAGAAACACAAAGAAAAATAACAAAAATGATTTATTTGGGGAATTCAAGTAACTATAGGGGAAGAAATTTAGTTGCTAGTCTGGAGTCAGAATACGGATTCTTAGTTTACTCCTGGCCCAAACTTTCTCTGTGCCCTTGAAGTATTGTTGTGCAAGAGTTAGGTGAATAAGGAAGATGGATTCTGTTTTATTTTCAGGTTCTTTGCAGCTCGAAAATGCTATTACTTCTGATACAAGTCTGGGAGTGTGTATGTTTCCATCGAACTGTACTTTCTTTTCCTCTCTCTGCTTTCATTTCATGCAGCAAGTACAAACAAGCAAAGTGATGAGCTGTGGTTATAACACCGCTGTGCATTTTCATTAGTATATTTAATAAAGGTGGTTGCATATTTAAAGTTCATCAGTTGTGGTTTTCACACCATGCACACCATCAGTGCTCAATTGAAAATCTTTCTTGTCTTTGTACTGAAAAGATTTCTATCTGCATTTCAGAGAGGGCCTTTCAGTTTTGTTATAAAACCTCATTACTTTTTTATTACAGACTTAGTGGAGCCTTCTCTGTTGAATTGAATCATATGATTCACTATTAGCTGGACATTTAATACTATATCATCTTTATATTGTTCAGTATTCTTCTTGGTTCTTTTATTTGCACTTTGGAAATGTCTCAGGAGAAGAAATTGAAAGATAATATTTCTTTGAAATAATTCACCCTGTCCCAGGAAGGCAGTGATTTAAAGATAATTATTTAAACAAAATATACTTAAGCTTCTTGCAATAGTGAATAGGAAGAATGAATGACTGACCCAGAAAATAATGTATTTTTTATGAAATAGAGGTATTTTCTTTAAAAATAAAGTCCTTTAGGATCATTATCACATGTCATATATACTATGCAATTTTCCTAAATTCCCCAAGGTGCCCACCTTAGTTGTTGCACTTATTAAGGTTTCTCCAACTGCTCCTTAAAAAAAGGAGTGCTCTCAGTCAACTATTAGGCATCATATTTATTGACTGAAATAAACCTCCCACAGTAAATGTATACAATTGTCTAACAAAACTGCCTTGGAGGTGGATGTGGCGTGGCTAATCATTGGTAAGTTAAACTTGCTTTTATAAATGTATGCCTTACCTTCTCCAAAGTTTCTGTGGTCTTGGTAGCTACTTCACAATTTAGATGGTCTGCTTCTCTGTTGCTGGATAACAAACTACCCCCAAAGATGGTAGCCAAAAGTAATTATCATTTTCTGGGCAAAGAATTTGTGAAGGACTCAGCTCAATGGTTCATTTCTGATCAGAGGCAACAGCTGGGATAACAGCTGAAGGACCCGCTTTCAATGTGGCTTCATCCCTTAACCATGTCTGGTGCCTCAGGACTCCCCGGATTCCCTCTTTTCTCTTTCTCCATGTGGCGTCTATTCTTTCAGGGCCTTTCCATGTGACTTGGGCTTTTTACACTGTGGCAGTTTCAGGGTAGTGAGACTTCTTCCATGGTAGCTCCAGAGTGATCATTCCAGGAGGTTCAGGGAGAAACTGGAAGGTTCTTATGACCTAGCCTCAGTAGTCCCAGAATGCTACTTCCATCCTGCTCCATTGGCCAAACAAATAATTCAGGCTGGCCCAAGTTCAAAAGGAGGGGAAAATAGATTCTACCTCTCAATGGGGTGATGACATGAGCAGACAGGAAGAGAAGAAATTAATGGTGGCCATTTTAAAGACAAGCTGTCACAGCAGGCAGAAAAATACATTTTTAGTTGAAAAGCTGTAGAGATAATATAATTCAGCTCCCTTTTTCTATGGTCAGACAATAATTATCATATATTTAGTGTTCATTTTAACTCTTCCATTTGTCTATTGAAAACCTTTGGCTGGGTTTGAATGTCCTTATTGGCAATAATAAATCGGTCCATCATTTATGATAACATACTGCCATCTTTGCTATAAACCTACACACATTCACAAAACTACCCGAAAGATGAGCTTAAAGATCTCTTACTTTTAAATTTTTGCAGCAAAATCCACTAGGCCAAAAATGTGAGCTAATGTGGATTCTAGAAAACATTCGGCTCCTTTACACTAACCTTAAGCATGTTAGCAAAACAATCAAGTTTTCCATTTCAAGATTCAGAAGATCTCATTCATTAGTAACCTAAGACCATTTTGCTCAGCTCTCATCCTTTGGATGCTGCACAAATGTTTCCCAATCTCCTTCCCATACTGTAGCTACTTAGCCCAATTGTAGTTTACTTCATCTGCATGTGGCTTTTTTCATTAGAATATAATTGTAATATGGAAAACATCACATATCCCATGAAACTAGGAATGTGTTCTTTGCAATTCAGTCTTGGCTCAAACTTTTGCTCCATTGAACTTCCAATCTGTCATCTTGGTTCTCACATTCCAGGAATTTAAGCAATCTAAAATTTTCCTCTTCGTCTTCCCCATTTATTCCAATCTCAAGGACTTGGTTCTTACTGAACTTCATAAGGCTAGAGACTTCTTGTTTGTAGGTCCCTGCCCAAATGTGAGCTCATCAGAGAAACCTTCCCTGACTATCCCATCTAATGTAGTACCCCTACCAGTCCTCTCTATAATAAACTTATTTTTTTCTTAGCAATCTCTATTTGAAATTACTTTTTGTATTTTAGTTGTTCATTATTCTAATTTCCACTACTGTATGTTCAGGTTCAAGTACCTCATTCCAAGTGTCTGGGTAGTTGCTTAGTAACTATTCATTGAGTAAATTAAATAATCCTATAGATAACTAAAAACATATTTGCCGTGCTTGCTACTGTAGTGACAAAGTCAAAGTATATTTTATGTGTCAAAATAACATATATAACATTACTGTAAAACCAATTTCTTCTGTGGGGAGAAAAACTTTCTACTGAGGAAATAAAAAAATCAAACTGCATATTTATATAGTACAGGATACAGTTGCAGGGGGACACTCACAGCAAGAATGGAGACATTTAATAGCAGCACCCTGAGATGATAGTATTTCATGTTCAACAGGTATTCTCAAACAGTATTGGTGAGAGTATACATTAGGGAAAGTACTAATATATATCAAGAACACTGAAAAAAGTCCTTTCTTTTACTCAAAATTCTATTTCTGTAAGACTTCATCATAAGGAAAAAATGAAGCAGAAATATAGTATGTATAGTATACATAGTATATATACTATTATAGTATTATACACACTTTACACAGTAAGTATATTATATATACTACAGTAGTATGTATATTATTGTAGTATGTGTAATAATGTTCATTAGAATATTAGATATGCAGCTGTGTGTCCAACAACTGCAGAATGATTCAGTAAGATATGAAACACCTACACAAAGAGAAATAATCTTCTCCATAAAAATCACATTTACCAAAACTGAATCAACATCATAAACTACTTATGATACGATTTCCAAGTGTCAAAAGGCAGAGAACG
>VMDR010023971.1:0-15295 GCA_007922815.1 Macrotus californicus | reverse complement strand
GACAGAAGCATAGAATAGAGTAAAAATAGCCTCTTCAACAAATGATGTTAGGAGATCTACATGCAAAAAATTGAAATTCAATCACCAACTTACACCATACACAAAAATAAACTCAAGATAAATAAAAGATTTAAATATAATTTGTGAGATCATAAAAGCCCTAGGGGAGAACATAGGCAGGAAAATCTCAGATACCCCATGCAGCAATATTTTCACTGGTACATGCCCTAGAGTAAGGGACATAAAGGAAAGAATAAACAAATGGGACTTCATCAAGTTAAAAAACTTCTCTGTGGCTAAAGAAAACATCAGCAAAATGAAAAGGGAACTAACCATATGGGAAAATATATTTGCCAATGATGCCTAGAACAAGGGTTTGATCTCCAAAATATATAAAGAACTCACATGACTCCACTCCAGGAAGACAAACAACTGAATTAAAAAGTGGGCAAAGGACCTGAACAAACACTTCTCCAAGGAGGACTTACAGAGGGCCCAGAGACATATGAAAGGATGCTCAGCATCACTAGCCATCAGAGAGATGTAAAGTAAAACCAGAGTGAGATACTGCTTCACACCGGTCAGAATGGCCATCATAAACAAATCAACAAACAACAAGTGCTGGCGGGGCCGTGGAGAAAAGGGAACCCTAGTACATTGTTGGTGGGAATGCAGACTGGTGCAGCCACTGTGAAAAACAGTATGGAATTTCCTCAGAAAACTAAAACTGGACCTGCATTTTGACCTGGCAGTTCCACTGCTGGGATTATACCCTAAGAACCCTGAAACACCAATTCAAAAGAACCTATGCACTCCAATGTTCATAGCAGCATAATTTACAGTAGCCAAGTACTAGAAACAGCCTAACTGTCCATTGGTAAATGAGTGGATCAAAAAACTATGGTACATTTACACAATGGAATAGTACACAGAAGAAAGATAGAAGGAGCTCCTACCCTTCACAGCAGCGTGGATGGATCTGGAGAGCATTATGCTAAGTGAAATAAGCCAGGTGGTGAAAGACAGATATCATGTGATCTCACCTATAAGTGGAACCTAATCAACAAGATAAAAAGCAAGCAAAATATAACCAGAGATATTGAAATAAAGAAGAAATTGACAGTGGTCAGAAGGGAGGAGGGAAGGGAGAGGGGTATAACAGGGGAGAGAAGGGAAGGGGTCATCAAGGAACACGTACATAGGACACAAGGACAAAGCCAAAGGGGGTAGGTTTAAGTGTGGGAGGTGGGGATGGGCGGGTTGGGGAGAATGGTGGGGGAAAAATGGAGACAACTGTACTTGAACAGAAATAAAAAAGAAATTATATATATAAAAGAAAAGAAGTGGCTGGTGAGAGGCAGGAATGTTGTCCCTAGTCACAGACTGGAGGTTGTAGCTGACCTGCATGGATTTCATCCTATCACCTCATCTTTAGACACATTTCCTTGTAACCTGCTGAGTAAACAAGTGACAGACAACAGTGTCCTTCACAATAAACAAACTAACAAACTAAATAAATAAAGTAAAAAAAGTAGTACTCTATTTCTCTGCTTAAAACTTTTTGTCGGTCCCAGTGCCTTCTTGCCAAGCATTCTAGCCCCTCCATCTTGTACTCTGCATTCCAGGCGCATAAACAACTTTACTTTGTTTTACTCTGTGCCTCACTATTTTACTGTCTGTGCTCTTGTTCATTTAGACACTTCCATCTGGAACCTTCTTCAGTTCCACTTTGTTTGTTTAGTTGTTTCTGCGCAAATTTTAGCCCTGTCCGGAGTACAACCTTCTTTGCAACCCTTGCTCATCCATTCCGTATAGGTCATCTCTCTCTCATCAGCCATTCTTTACTTTTTATATACTTTTATTATTAGACATATGTTGGTTGTAAATAAATCATATGCCTGAATAGACTGTGGACTCCTGTGAGCCGGGATCGGATCTCCTTCAACGTCTAACAGACATTTGAGGCAGAGCCTGGTCACCTCAGATGCTGAGTTTAACTTAATCAATGGGAAAAAAAAAAAACCCACTGAAATGCTCTTTACATCTACATTTTTTCCCTCTTGGGCTCTGTGCATGTCTGTAGGAGTGAGGAAACTTCTGGCTAATCAAAGACCAAGATATATGTTCATTTCATTTGTTTATCCTTAGATTCTATTATTTCATAGATTGTTGTTAGGACAAGGAAAACTGAGATTAAAAAGTAGACATTGTGAATCACTTCAATGTCATTTGGAAGCATGGGAGGCCATTTATTTTTCCTTGGAATTTTTACCAAAGGGATTTTATTTTTATTTTTCACAACAGGGCTCCAGACAACATCTTGCTTAGTTATGTTAATTGAATCATTCAGATTGCTCATGAGCTAATATTGTCATCTTATCTCATGTTTCCAACTCATTAGCTAATAACCAAAAACCAAAATAATTAAGGCATTTAGAAGCTGCCATTAATTGCCACTGAATTTTGTCTTCCTGTTGGGTCATTTGAATACTTGGGTAGAATGCACTTAACCCTTGGCTCACATTACCTTTCTAGGAAATGGTCATTGTCCCTCTGGCTTCTTCCCAAATGCACTGGGCCAGGAGCCTACACTGTGAATTCTCAAGCTTTTGTTCTCATTAACTGTTGTGCTGTTTGGAAACATGTTGTTGGGCAGAAGAGAAAAAGGGGAAAGATTGTGAGGTCCCATTTGTCCAAACATGCTTATTTGTTTGCTTGCTTTCTAGAAGTTTGACAAAGACGAATGTCAGTGTTTTTCTCTAGTGCCCTGTACCCCATCAGCTTCTATTGAGAATAAACTAAACTTTTTAATAAAGACCAAAATTTAGAAGTGTGCCCCCATCATGTCAGACTGTAAAAAGCCCTGTCTTAGAAGATTTGATTCCTCAGGTGTCTCTGGAAACCTGTAGAGAATGCTTAAATATACCACAAACTCATTCCCTTGGCTACTCCTGCCGGCTGTCTGGCTCGAGATTGCTGTCCTCTTCTTTTCTGCTGGTTGCATCTCACTGTCTCAGGAGGGGCCAGCTCAGGCTTGGGATTCCTTCTGTCATTATGCCTGGGCCTAGGTACAGCCTTTTTCTTTTTCTAAAAAAAAAAAAAAATGTTTTTTTCAATTATAATTGGCATTTAATATTATATTAGTTTTAGATATGCCGCATGGTAGTTAGACATTTCTGTAACTCAGGAAGTGATCACCCCAATTAGTATAGTACCCACTGGGCACCATCCATTGTTATTACAATATTGTTGACTATATTCCCTATGCTGCACTTTATATGCCCATGACAGTTTTTATAACTGGCAGTTTTTACTTCTTAATCCCTTCACTTTTTTCATCTAGCTCCCCAACCCACCTTCCATCTGGCAACCATCAGTTTGTTCTCTGTATCTATCAGTTGGTTTCTGTTTTGTTAGTTTATTTTGTTTTTAGATTCCACATGTAAGTGAAATCATGTGGTATTTATCTCTCTCTGTCTGACTTATCTCACTGAGCATAATATCCGCTAGGTCCCTCAGTGTTATCACAAGATTTCATTTTACAGCCTCTTTCTTTAACTCACCATGGAGATAGCTAATACAGGGCAATGAAGGCTTTGAAATAGTGGAAGACAATTAAAACAGAGACTGGAAATGTATACCAGATGCAGCAGCTCTCAGAGTTCATAGGCCAAGTCTCCCTCTGGGGGATCTGGTATGAGTTGAAGTGTCCCCAGAAAGATGTATCAAAGTCTTAACCCCTGGTATCTCAGAATGTGAACTTATTTGGAAATAGAGTACTGTACACATAATCAGTTAAGATGAGGTGATACAGGTGTGATATGAAATCCTTAATGCAACGTGGTTACATGATTGGTTTCCTTATAAGAGAGACACAGAAAAGAGAGTGCCACGTGAAGACAGACACACAGGGAGGATGCCACATGAAGATAGACACACAGGGAGGATGCCACGTGAAGACAGACACACAGGGAGGATGCCACGTGAAGACAGACACACAGGGAGGATGCCACATGAAGAGAAACACACGGGGAGGATGCCATGTGAAGACAGACACACAGGGAGGATGCCACGTGAAGACAGACACACTGGGAGGATGCCACATGAAGATAGACACACGGGGAGGATGCCACATGAAGAGAGAGACACAAGGAGGAAGCCACATGAAGACAGACACACAGAGAGGATGCCACGTGAAGACAGACACACAGGGAGGATGCCACGTGAAGACAGACACACAGGGAGGATGCCACATGAAGACAAAGGCAGAGATTAAAATGATGCAGCTACCAGCCCACGCGTGCTAAGGATTGATGGCCATCACCAGAAGCTAAGAAGAGGCAAAGAAGGACTCCCCCTGCAGGTTTTAGAGTATGGCCCTGCTGAAACCTTCATTTCAGATTTCTGGCCTCTAGAACTGTAAGACAATACATTTGTTGTTTTAGGCCACTTTGTTTGTGGTACTTTGTCATAGAATTTCTAGAAAATTAATACATGTCCCCCTTATAATCTCCCAACCTGTCATCATACTGTAAAGCCTCACTCCTCTGTCCAAACCAGAGTACCCTGAAGCTGTCCCCTGCCCATCTGAAGTCCCAGATCAGATTCTGGGGTCCTCCCTGTCTAGCCTCACATTTGCTCTGTCCTAGGATGATCGGTGGTTGGGATAGCCATTTTCTTCAGGAAAATAATTGAGCAAAGTTTTGGTTGGCTTTCCCCCTGGAGTCCCTTTGTGATGACCACCAGCAGCAGCACAATGTAAGACAACAAGGCCTTAGCACAGCAGTGAGGTGGGGAATGGCATTATCCATCCAGGTCCTTTTGGAGTTCCTCTGGCTAGTTTGCCGACACACTCCCTCTATCATACTGCCTTTTCTGAGATTTTGCATAAACGGAAACATACATGTCCTGTAAGAATAGACACTCATTTTTAGGGACAGTTCATGAATTAGGAAATGACTGTGTCCTAGAGAAAGTATCATTCATAAAATGCTGACTCGGTGAAATAAAAATGTTTACGATCTATTGATGTTTCAGACAAGTGCAGGTTGTCTTTACCTTCACTTTCTTCATTCTGAAACTCTGCTTCACCTTTGCTCAACTAAAAGCCACAGCAGAATGATTTCCCCAAAATAAAGGTACAGTTTTTCTTTCAAGGTAAATTCAAATTTCCACCTATAAAATAATATAAAAATATTAAAAATGTTGAAATACCAGCCTCCATTTACATACCTCACCACTGTGTGAAGGTTTTGAAGAAAAATAAATAGAAAGAGAGAGTGAGAGAGAGAGAGAGAGGAAATATTCTCAACCTCTTAGGATCCAGCCTTGGCTGGACCTTCCCATTACCCATCATGTTGGGTTTTTTGTTTGTTTGTTTGTTTGTTTGTTTTCATTTTAGGATTTTAGTTCCTCCTGCCCTCTCTGCCTCCATGAGCAACTTCTCCTTGGATTATATTCTCTATGGCACTTAGAACTGGAAATTTTATAAGTAGAAGGAGAAACAGCTCAAGAGGCATGGGATGGTCTGAGGACACGGTTTTGCTGCACACTGGCCATCCCCATCTCCGCTACACTCCCATGACTGCTCTGTGATGTCTGCCATGGGCAGGGAGGTGGAAACGTACTTGTAGCATGGATTGTCTGCTCCTGCTCAGTCGGGCTCATCCGAAACTTGTGCTATAGTCATCTTTCTTTAGATCAAAGCCTTTGTATCAAGGATCAGCAAATTTGGTCTGCCCCCATTTTTGTAAATAAATAGTTATTGAATGTAGTCACACCCATTCATTTATATATAATATCTGGCTGCTTTTATACCACAAAGATCAGAGCTGAGTAGTTGCCATAGGGACTGTGAAGTCCACAAAGCCAAAAATGTTTACAGTCTGGCTCTTTACAGGAGATGTTTGCTGATCATTGCTGCATATTGCTCCAGTCCTGGTTAAGTGGATTTTTCTATTCTTCAGCATAGAAGTAGTTCATGTTCTAGTCAGGCTCTCTTAGTAACAGACAACTGAAATGTAAATCAAATAATCTAGAGTGAAATAGTAGAGTTTTGACTTGTAATGGGAGGGTTCAGGGATAATTGACTTTAGGAACAGGTGGACCCCAAGAGGAAAATTATAATTATTATTATAATTATAATTCATAATGTCATCATAATTATATCATAAACTATATAATCTGCCTATCATCGTTTCTCAGTCTTGCTTTTCTCTCGGCACCGAGGAGTCCCAGGTTTATAGATGACCAGTTATCCCAGTAGGCAGTGGCATGTGTCATTCCCAATTAGCCCAGCAGTCCTCAGCATTGAGTATGTAAATGGACCATCACACATTGTTTGACATTGTCAGGCCAATTGTGTGGGTAAAGGGGGTAAAATGTGGTAAGTGGCCTGGTCGGGATCATGGGTCTTTCCCTGTAGCTAGACTTGGAGTCAGTTCCACCCAAATTGTGAGGAATGGTTGTGACAGAGAGTTAGTTCTCCAAAGGGAAGTCAGTGTTTCCCTCCAGATTGAGTGAATAAATGTATAATAAAAAAACGTCCACTACTCCTGGCTAATGGGATTTCCATAAGGAGGAAGAGAAACAAAGGAAGCAGAAAACCCATCGTTCAAGAACCTGGGCCTTCTAGATCTGGCCTTATCCTCCGAGATCCCTGCCTGGTAGTTCCTGGAACG
Organism: Macrotus californicus; assembly: GCA_007922815.1. Lineage (NCBI taxonomy): Eukaryota > Metazoa > Chordata > Mammalia > Chiroptera > Phyllostomidae > Macrotus > Macrotus californicus. The sequence continues at coordinate 8,615 of VMDR010023971.1, read as the reverse complement.
ATCTTGTGATTTGCCAAGTCATTGCATGCCAATCTAAGGGAGACTTAGGGTTGCTCTAGCCCCAGGTGCTGACCAGGAAGAAAATCTTGGTGGCCTCTGGGTGTCTGCATACTCTCCCAGCTATGAGTACTTGCATAGGCAACATTCCCAGCTCAGAGCATTGTATGCCGTGACCCCACTCCAAGAGTTTCTCCCATAGACCTGGACCAGTGTCCACTGCAATTACTAGTGGTGATGCAGCATAGCAATAAACCAAACCTTGGCTAATATGTACCAGGGAGATATGGTTGGTACTTTTTTTCTCCCTAAAATGTGGAATAGTTGTTAATTTAAGGGCTTTGTTTGAGAAGTGATTATTGTTGCCCATGAAGAGAAAAATGTGGCAGTGTGGCTATTTCAAATGTTTTTTTTCCCCATTAGACCCTTAAGTCAAGTTCAGTCAATATTTTCACCTATAAATACTTCCACAGGAACAAAGCCATACTGTCTTATCCCTTTGCATTTTATTTATATAAAACAATAATGTCTCGAGACAGTGCAGCCTTTTCAATTTGCAAAACTTGTTATCCTACTAGTGGGATACCCTACTAGTAGGGTCTGGGGCCTACCCCTCTCCACCTATCCAAACACATTATAGAAGGGGTACCAGGGAGCTGGCACTTTTAAAAGTTTCCCAGGCAATTTTAGATACCACTGATGTAGACAGTTGTCCTGCTTGTTGGCACCTCTGAATCTTTTAAGTCCTAGGCAGATCTGAGACAGAGTTAACTACCATCTTCTCTCTGTTCCCATTGCCCATTTGTTGTGACCTGAGCTATTTTGCAACAGTTGATTTACTCATTTTTCTTTTTCTAAACTGTTCCCTCTGGGCATAGACTCTGTCTTGTTCATTTCTGTGTTTTTAGCACTCAGCAGAGCACCTGGAACAAGATAGTTGTTTCATACATCTTAGCTGAATGAAACAATCTCACACCATCCTCTCCAATATGCTGTGACGTAGGCACTACTGTAATCATTTCTGTCTCCCTGAGGCAACAGCTGAGACCCACAGACATGAAGTGTTATGTGTGGAGTCTGATTTGAACCCGTAGCTTCTGTCCCCAAGGCCATTTTCCTTTTCAGAATATCATTCTTAATGGAAAGTATTGATACAATTGCTGTTTATTTATGACTGAATCATGTGAAATTGTAGGTTAAAAATTGTCAAAATTCGGCAATTTCATAGGCTTAAACCTGATTTGTTGTGACTTTTATTCAGGATTTGACATTTTGTTAAAAGAGAGCAATACCCAGTACACAAAGCAAATGGGCTAAAAGTCTCAATGGGTTTCGTTGGTCAGAACAAATGTAGGACGAAGGCTGGTGAACAGAAACTCAGAACCACTGGCTTCTCATAGAACAGACTTTACAATAAAGTGTTTCAGAGGATGAGTTCAGTCTTATGACTGTGTGGACATCAACCGTCTAGATTAGGGTGTTTCTCCATCAGCTCAGGAAATCATGAGGTGGAGGTAAACTCCATGAATTCTTGGAGACATGGAATCATGCAGCCTCATTTCTCATGGCTTCAGATCATTGCATGAGAAGTTAGAAGCCTTCAATTTGTCTCAGTTAAACTACCACCTTGCTATGTGAACTCACAAAGATCTTTCATCTCTGTGAGCTTCACTTTCTTTATCTGCAAAATGGAGAGAATGACTTTTACATTTATATAGAGTAATCCGGTATATTAAAAAATATATTAACCATGGAAGTCCTCACAAGCTATTATTTGGTGTACAGTTATATGACTTTATTGTGGTTCTCCCCCACTTAGAAGTGAAAGGCCAGCAGGCTGACTAAATGCAGCATTAAAATATAAATACTTGAATGAAAAAATTAGATGTCTTTAATTATAATATATGAACATCCTCTTTTTAATGTAAGTTCCCCTCTGGCATTAATAGATTGTTACTGCCAGGTCATTTTCCATCTTTCCAGCAGATCAACTGCTTGTCTGAGCTGGTGAAATAGGAATGATGAGCCTCCGAGGAGATAAAGGGACTTCTGATGAACTCATCTGTTTTCATTTTTTGTAATGAGAAGTCAGTACTGTGCCCAGAGTGTTCTGCTTCTCGGAAGGGCTGACATTCTTGTTTCACGTATAGTGGCAGGTGGACACTTGGGCCAAAAGTCTGACTGAGGAATTCACTACCTGAGACCTAAAGGACAAAATGGCATTGGGAGTTAAACCATCTTCAAAACAATACATCAGTGGTGCCATCTCCCTCTTTGTACAGTTTGGGCATTCCTGAATGCAACTTTGATAGTGTATCTCAATGGTTCTCAAAGTGAGGGCGCACTGGGCCATCACTCTCTCTATCATCTGGGAACTTCCTAAAGACACAAACTCTTTCTTTTAATTGTTTATGCTATTACAGTTATCCCTGCTTTTTCTCCCTCTCCCCACCTCCACCTATCTCTACCCTCTCCCATCCCTAAGTCAATCCCCATGTTGTTTTCCGTGCCCATGGGTCATGCATAAATGTTCTTTGGTTAATCCCTTCACCATCTTTCAGCCTATCTCCCCTGAACCCTCCAGCAGCTGTCAGTCTGTTTTATATATCTAAGCTTCTGTTACTATTTTGTTCATGAGTTTATTGTGTTCATTAGATTCCACATATAAATGAGATCATGTGGTATTTGTCTTTCACTGACTCGCTTAATTCACTTAGCATAATATTCTCTAGGTCTATCCATGCTGTCACTAAATGTAAGAGTTTCTTCTTTTTTACTGCTGTGTAGTATTCCATTGTGTAAATGCATCACAGCTTTTTCATCCACTCTGCTGGTGGGCATTTAGGCTGTAAAATACACATTCTTGAGCTCTACTCCAGACTTCTAAATCAGAAACTTTGGAGGTGGGGCCTAGCAAAATGTATTTTAACAAACTTTCTAGGTGATGCTGATACATATTAAAGTTTGATACATATTAAAGATACTCATCTTTACTGGACAAATTTCTATCCCTTTAAGTAACACAGAAATATAGTAACAGTAAAATAGTAACATAGGAGTATTTACAGTTGATCCTCTTTTTCTGGGTATTTATCAAGATTTCTTTGTTGACTATGCTCAACTCTGTCTGTGAGACTCTGTTAATAGGTGTATGGATGAGAAATTGAGTGAAACTTTGAGAATCTAAAGTAACAGAAATTTTAAAAAGACATGTTGCAATCTTTAGTTGAAAAAAAATTCTGGAAAGTATAGATGGGACAAAAAATGACCAAGATACACAAATGAACTGGTTCTTCTAGGAAAAGAAAGAAAAAGTAAACCTTGCATGCTCCCGGTTGTTCAAACTGTCAATCCAGAGTCACTTTTGACTCGTTTTCTTTTTGTCAATGACTACACCCAATCCATTAGTTAGTCCTTTCAGCTCCAGTTCCAAAATATGTTCTGGACTCATTCACTCTTCAAATTCATACTGCCACTGCCTTATCAAAGGCATTACTATCTTTCTCTGGGGCCATGCCTTCCTCCCCAGCTTGTACTCTTGTCTGTCTACTTGGCACACATTCAGAATCATCTTAAACCTAACTCATGTCATTCGCTCCCCTATCTGCTCAAAACTCTCTTAATGGCTGTTCTTTGTGTTTAGGATAAAACCCACACCCCTAACAATGGCCCATTAGGCTCAGCAAGATATGAACATTAAAGACAATCTCATTTTCATTTCCTCCCCCATAATCTGCTGTGATAGTTTTTTTTTTTTGTGTCACTTTTTCAAACATTTTAGGTTCTTTTCTGTCTCCAGGCATTTGCCCGTGCTGTTAGCTCTGCTTGGCATGTTTTTCCTCCCACTCTTTCAAAGCCATCTCCGCCTTCTGTGTTAGGTCTCGGTTTAACTGGCGGCTCTTTAGAAGGACCTTAATTTGGCCAATCTGTCTCAAGTGAGTTTCCCCAAACTGAGTCAGAACTCTGTCTTGACTCCATCTTTGTTTCATGCATAGAATTTATCACAACTTGAAACTATTGATTTTTTTTTTTTTTTTTGCTTTCCTCACTAGGTTGTTAACTTCTCATAGACTGGGGTCATGCAGTTTTATTTCTGCCCCTGCAACAGTGATGGAACATAGGGATTGCTTGATAAATGTTTGTTGAACCAGTGAATTGGAGCATCTTTGTGCTCTGTGATAATTTAGACAGATGTTTATTTAGAAAGTTTTGCTTTGTGTTCTGTAATATAATTCTGCAGAATTACATTATAGTGGCTCTTCAAGAACACTTGGTAAATAACTATTGGTTTTAAATGAAGAGGGCTATGAATATATGCAGTGGTATGCTAGAACCAGTTCATACTGGCTTGTGAGAGCAGATTTGAGCATCTCTTCTTAATTCCAAGATCTCATAATTATATCTCGAAATCTGTAATGCTGGGAGCATTTACACCATGGCGGCTGACAAAAACTAAAAATCAGACTTTTTTTTCCTAAGAAAACTATTTGTGATCACCAGAAACAGACCCGCAAGTGAGTTTTGTCAGAAAGTGATTTATTTGAAATTTTTCCAGGAATGAGGGGATAGCAGCAGAATGATGAAATAGGACCAGTAATGGAAGGCCGCATGGGAATGGAATATCAAGTGAGGCCTCATGCAGCTTTACTCTGGCTCAGTCCCACGGAGAAGCTATGAAAACACAGTTATCTGATCAGGAACAAAGTAAGCCTCTGGACTGTAGTCTCACCTACTAGTCATTGGTCAAGGACTGTCACTTAGGGAACATGTATTCTTAGGCACTTCCTGTTTCTATGTGCAAAACTAAGGCACATTCTGGCAGTCTGACGACAGGGGTGTGACAACAGGCTCCAGTGCTGGCTGCTGGGAGTGAGAGAACCCGAAAGTGGTGAAGGCAACCTACACCCGTGAACAGCTTGCTGAGAGCTCTGCTGAAGGAGTGCCCCCCAACCTTTAACATGTGTGAATTACCCAGCAACACGGAGGTCTGGGGCTGGGCCTGAGGTTTTGTTTGTCTGCCAAACTCCAGCTGATGCTGTTGGTGAGGCTCATGAATCACACCTTGATGAGCAAAGTGCCACAACATGCTTTAAATGATTTTGTACAGGAAGATCAAGTTTTACTTGGCTTATTCAAGTTAGTGTTCATGGAAACATGGTTTACAGAAGAGTTTCAAGTGGAACCATACCCCTAAATCGCTAAGGCACACCTGATCACACCATTGACAGTCCCCAGATATTTTATCAGTGAGGCCAAGCATTTAGTGACAGTATTTTAGATTTGAAAGGAGGGTTTCAGATCCTGTACTACTTTAGAAAAGACAACAAGGACCATATGCATGCTCAACATTTTCTGAGCCTGTCATAGTACTAGTAGCAAAATCTATTGTCCAGATACCAAACAATGATTTTTTTCCTCTCAGTATTTTGGCTTCAAGTTCATTCAGTCTTTCAACAAGCACTTAATGATACTTTGTTATTTGTAAGTCACTATGGAATGTTTTGTTGGGGACACAGAAATGCATCAGATAAAAAGAAGACAGACATGTCTGTTGCTCTCAGCGACATACAATCTGGAGTGTTGGCTTATAGAAATGTCTGAAAACTGTGTTCAAACTCATCAACCATCTGCAGAGTTTTACTTTGTGGGTGTTTAATGGGTGAGGCATCTTGAATACCTGAGTAGCATTTGTCTTGTACAACCAACTTAAAGATGTGAAGTGGCTGCCTGTGACACAAACTGGGCTGAGAAATAAAGTAGGAAATTAGTTTTAAGCCTCATCATTGGAGATGTGAAGACATAAATTTTTTTTTATCTCAACTATACTCTTTATTTTTATTTTCTTCAATGAATTCTAATAAGATATTCCAATGCAGACTACCTTAGGCAGAAATAAACATTATGCACTTGCAGTAATTAATTTATGGCAAAGTATAGTCAGTAGGGTAGAGTGTATTTGTGAAATTCTCAGAGTACTTGACAGCTTCTCATTGAAGCAGAAATAAGTGTAGTCAGTAAATGGCAAAATGCTGAAGAAAGTGTTTAGTTATCACCACAAGGGTTATATTAAGTAATTTGGGGTGCTTTGCTTTGCTACTCAACTCAGAGGTTATGCATTCATATTATTGCACCATGAATATAATATTTTTGTAAAGTGAATAAAGGGAAACTTCATGCAAATATTCTTGAAAATACCTTTTATCTAACAGCATGCAAATAAACATCCAGATTTATTAACCCTTATGTGGTCTACACAAAGTCCCCAAATGAAGTATTTTGGTTCAAAGAATATAGAGGCAGCAGCAATTCATAAAATCTCATTTCATAGACATGCAAATGGTTTAGCAGGTAGATGCTGTTAGCATGTGATGATGTTGAGTTTTTTTTTGAATCCCTGGCCCCTGGGTGTGCAATTTTGTTGGGGGTAATCTCACTGTTTTAGTTCACATTCCTGGAGGCAGAGCCTGACATGGGAGGCCTTGTGTAAGTAGTTTATTGAGGAAAAGTACACTTCAGAGAAAAGGAATAAAGGAAAAAGCTGAACAAAATATTATTTCAAGATAAGCTTAGCCTTAGCTGAATCCTGCAGGGAGCTCTGGAATGTGAATCATACCACAGAGTTGGCCAACCTTGAGGAAAGGGACCCAGCCTTTTGTACTCCCATGATAGTTAATCAGAGAGTGACTTCGTGTGGGGAGAGTTGGACCATCTCCCAAGGGAGGTGGTTCCATCTGGCCAAGCACAATTCTTGTTTTAAAGATTTGGAGAGGGGGGCATCTGAGATCCAATACACACAGTAACTGGGGGATGGTATATTAACCCAATAAAGGGAATCTGGGTGGAGCACAGACACTACCCACTATAATCACCTGGGAATTGAGGAAAGGAGAAAAAAATGACAATTGGTTAATGAATTTAATTGCAATAAAAATTGCAAAAATAATGAACCTTGTACTGATTAGCAAGTTGTGGCTCAAAAACATTTTGTTTCCTGCTATTATTACTAGACTTGTCCTTCTTAAGCAAGTTAAAAGTTAATACAATAATGATCTCGACTTATTGCTGGTAAGATCTTAGCATAAAACATGGCAATAGAAAGTAAGTTGGTTGTTACAACACTGGGGGAAATTGACCAGGGAAGAATGGGTCCATGCGTTGGATGACAGAATCGGGGGAAACATCATAGTGAGTAGAGTAACCCTTGGTCATGAGCTGTTACTATGGTGGCGAGCACTTCAGTTCCTTTCTCTATGTTGGTCTTTTGCAAACCCAGATTGACTCCTACTCTATTCCTTAGACATTACCTAGGTAGTGGCCAAAGCACGGAAAGCCCTGGCTAGACATTACCTAGATTGTGTCTAGGGCTTTTAAAGTCCTGGGTAACTGACCCTGGATTCTGTTGTCAACCACAGCCATCCCAAGGAAGAACCTGGATGGTGGAAATATCCTGCCTGGGAACATGAGTGCATGCTTAGAGGAAGGAAGGATTTATGACATTATTTTTGCCAAGTATGTTACCATTACATAGGCATTTTTTCCCTCTTTCAGAATCCCAAGGAGTTGCAGGTGTCTGTTTCTGACTGGTCTATAGATACATGTCAGAGGGACTTGGCGTGGGATAACCCCTGACCCCTCTTCCGTTCCTCTACCTGGCTTTGAGGGCATATAGAACCCTAGATGTGATGCCTTACACAGACTGAACCTTTCCATTTTCCCTCTCTTCATTTTCTGTCTCTCCTTTTCTTTTCTCTTCTCCTTCCTTATTTCCTCCCTTTCTCCTTAAAAAAAATACTTTTCTTATTATATTTGCCATTTGTCTGCTTTCCTTCTTTCTTCTCTATTTTCCAGCCTTAACTTGCCCTTTTTTCCCTCCCCATTTCATAGGTCCAACTCCCATGCCAATTTCCCTCCCCTTCTTCCCTACTCTCCCTTCTATTTCCCACCTTATCTCCCCTCCTTCTGTGTACATCTGTTCTTTCTCTTCTTTCTCCTTCCCTTCCTCCTTCTTTGGTTTTCACAGCATATCTATGAGTTCCCAGGTAGCCAGAATGCCTGTCCTATTCAATCTGACTCCTCAGGCTCCAGTCTGACCCAGAGGTCCATTACAGGGACAGGACTTGTTATATTTAATTTAGTGAATGTGATACAAACAAATGTTCTGAAAGCCTATACTGAATAATTCAAAGTAAGGCACCAAAAATGTGAGAGACCAGTAACTCAGCAGGGCTCTGGACTTGCTCCTAAACTATTTAACACAGACTCAGCTATATGGAACCCTGGCAGGCCAGTGTTTTGGATGAGCAGATCTACCAGCCTTAAGGATTCTTTTTCAGATTCCCCAATTCTCACTTTATGGCATTCTTTGCAGAGTTCAGATAGTGCTGTTGAAAGTTCACCATCCCCACTAGCCAGCTTTCAGCAAGATCTATCTCAACAGCCTCACTCTCATTACACATCCCATCTGTCTCTGATGCTCCTCTGGCAGTCAAAGAATTTGATGCATTATGTGTCTCAGAATATTACAAAGATTATATAACCACCAGGTTATCAAAACCGGGAGACAAGAAATAATGGGAGGATCTCTTTCAAAAACCTTCTCCTTGGTTCTGATGTCATAT
>VMDR010023970.1:0-15297 GCA_007922815.1 Macrotus californicus | reverse complement strand
CTGATTATTTAAATGAAAGAGTATTAGGTTGGCAGTTAGGGAATTTGTTTTCATGGTGCTTCTGCTCCTGGCTGTGCCATCACACCAAGCTCATTTGGACATTTTATCATCTGAAAAATATCCTGACACCTGCTAGATGGGAACACCTGAGATGCTGTATTATTTACATATTTTCTTTTCATTCTTCGCTCTTTTGTTCTAAATTAGTGAGGTTGGGCATGATTCCTACAGTTTTTAGGAGCCCACACTGTTCTTTTAATAATGCAGTTGCCTAAGGAAGAGTGACTCTAACCTGTACCTGTCAGTATGTATCTACAGCCGTTCATCCACCCATTTGTCTGTCTGTCTGTCTGTCTATCTGATGGATCCTTGTTACAATTTCCTGCTTAAGACATTTCTTATTCTGAATAATACATTTTATGTCTCAAAGAGATATGTTAGACGATCTTCTTCCAGTTAACTGTGTGTAACAATTAATTTTCTAATCATCTTGCCTGTGGGTGTCCTGCTGGTAGCTTCACACGTGGTCCCGGACAAGAAAAGTGCGGTCACAAGGAGGCAGAGAGATGGGAAGAGCGGTGGGGTAGAGTGACTAGAGCCGCTGGCTGGTGGGTGGTTTTTTCTTGTGAACCCCAGGAAGGCAAGGATAAAACGGGTTTCCTTCTTGTGACATGAGGTGCAGTGGCAGAACCCTGTGTCCTGTGAGAGGACAGTACTCTTCTCCCTGGGTGGTTCTGTGTTCAGCCCATTCCTTCCTTTCTCCAAGTGCTTCCGCGCGGTGGGACAGCTATGGTTTCAGAACAAAAATAATAGACAGAAGGGTTTTTTCCCCATTAAAATGAGAAAAGGAATATGTGAAGAAGAAAAGATGAGTATATAAATTTTTCAGAAGGTAAATATCCATATTCATATTTTTAAAAAGTCATGGACTTTTAAAGACATGTAAAAATAGAGCCTGTAATATAATGAACTCTTCCCCCCCAAGTACCTATCTTAGGTTTCAGTGACTATCAACACTTATGTGGCCATTCTTGTTTCATATCTACTTTTTCCCCACTCTAGATTATTTTTTTAAGTAAATGCTGGGGAATCATCATTTATATATATAAAGATATTTAAGGCTTCTAAAAATAATTGAACCATATCACCAAAAATCTTTCACACCAATTTTAAACTTTTACAAACTAGTTTAACATTGGCACCACGAAGGCATGAACCGTGCTGGAGTCTGAGAGAAAGCCACAGTTCAGGCTGAGACGAGCCGGCTTACATGGAAGGCACCAAACGTGCTGCTAGAGTTCATTCTCTAGGAACAAGGCATTATGGGAGGGGATGAAAATGCGGCACGAAGTAGGGGGAGAAGAGATCCGTCGTGGAAGGAACTGTCAGTCACCACCTGTGCACTTGACTCTTGAATGAGGATATATTCAGAGGTGCAACTGTTTTACTCTATTCTGATCCTCTAGTAAAGTGAGTAATATTACAGATAGTAAAAGGTTGAAAATCAGTGAAGTACTGTATCGTGAATTTTCACATGGACTGTGAACGGAAATTATTTATTTCGTGTCTGAGAGTGTGCGCAGTTTCACTTTGTCTGACGTATGAGTTACAGTACATTTTACAGAGGGCAGAAATCGTAACCCTGTAGACATTCTAACCCCTTAACGCTTACTAGTTTGTGTTCTTCATGCAGGGTCCAAGTACCCAGTGTATGGTGTCCAGTGGCATCCAGAGAAGCCTCCGTATGAGTGGAAGAAGTTGGATGGCATTTCCCATGCACCTAATGCTGTGAAGGCTGCATTTTACTTTGCGCAGTTCTTTGTTTCTGAAGGTACTATGTGGGCACAGATTTTTATCACTCTATTAATGTAGTTTTGAAGGAAATGCTTTCATCTGAGCTTTTGTATACTCTTTCTCTGTAAATGCTCTGTTTTTAACTTAAAAAAAATCACGTGAAAGCCCTGAAATCGAGCTCTTAGGCATTCCGAGAAAACCAGGACAGCGATTTCAGTGAACAGTATCGTACGCTCTGGAGTGCGCTGAATTCTTCAACAATAGCATAACAATCGTTGATTTTTTTTCTTTCTTGAATACTTTAACATTCTCCCCAACTAGTCTTCTTTTTAGGAACAATGGTTTAATTATAACATTTCCTGGGAATTAGATATTTTTTCAAGGCAGTCATATAAATTGAGCATATATTCATCCTTCTATGATTTTAAGGCTGCCTACCTGTAGGCATTGGCACGTTGGAAGAAGTTAATAAGCTTTGCTTGTTTTTTCATGATGAGAACAGACATTTTCAGGCTGTTTGTGGGTAAGATTGAGAACTTAGTCGTGGATGTTTATGTTTTAGTTGAGTGATCCTGAAATAAGAGCTACAAACAGAACTTGCGAGGGCTGGGCCTCACTCCGGCAAGGCATGGCCATTGAAAACATCAGCGAGCCTTGCTGGCATCGGTCTCCAAGCTTGGCCTAAGGTTTTAGCAACTCTCCTGCCACACTGACAAGTAAAGTACAGTGCTTCCTCCTGAGTTCACTCTGGGTTAGACCCCATATTAAAAACGTTCTCCCACGTGTGAATCAAGAATCATTTTCATGCTGTGCATGTCAGAGTAAATGAGAGCAGGGGAGAGCAGTTTGCTGCAGTATTATCCCTTGGCAAGGCTATTACTTGGTCTTTATTTTCCAATATTCTTCTTTTTAAACATGCTGTAAAAGCCTATAGTTACTTAATCTTGACCTTAGGGTAAAACCTGAGCCTTTGCCTTCTTACATCCAAGCTTGACCCCTGTCCACTTCTTTGTGCCTCCGTGCTTCTCCTGTTTCTGCCTGATTTGGGCAAATTGTCTCACTTCTCCTTCCATCTCAACTTTGCCCATTTTTCCATCCTCTTTACTTTTGAAGCCTCTCGATGATAGACTATAAAAACATTCCCATCTACGATTCTGTGTGGTATGTGGACGAGACCTGAGCGTTAGGACCATGCCCTATTTATAGGGCAAGGCTCATCCCTAGGCTCTGCATCAAATCTTATGTGCAGTAAGCATTTAGTAAGTGTTTGATGAATGGGGCATGAGCAGCACCCCACCGGCTCTGGGGGTGGGGGGAGGGGCGGATGTGGCTGCTGTGTCAGCAGGTGACCACTCTGCTTCAGGTGCTGCTTTATTTGGGGGAAGTTCTTCTGTAAGGCATGTTTCCTCTTTGGTAGTATTTACCCACTTAATGCCAAGGATAGGACAAGATGTAATAAAGTAGCTTTTTGAAAATTACGAGGGGGGACCCCCTCAAGATACGGAACTTATTTATAAAATATTGGGTATTCTTACATGTTTAAACTTCAGCCACCTTCAAAGTACTCTCCATTTGTTGCAACGCCTGTTGAGACGTTTTTTCCACAGTTCACAGCAGTTTTTGAACTCATTGATTTTGATGCCTTTTTGTGCTTCTGCCGTTTTTTGTTTCACCTCTTCCAACATTGGCAAAATGTTTCCCTTTGAGGACTTTCTTCATCGAGAAAACAAAAAAAGTCACTTAGGGCGAGATCAGGTGAATAGGGAGGGTGGGGCATGACGGTCATGCCGTTTTTGGTCAAAAACTGCCAAACCGCATAATGTGGGGAGGTGCACTCATATATCACCCATCATGAAAATGGGCCAATGCTTTGAGGGTTTTCAAAAAAAATTCACCGAAACTGAACACAGCCTCTCACAATGCCAGCTGGTACACTGATACAGGTGGGCTCCTAAAACACTCACCTAGTGGGGGAAGCCTGTACTCAAGGGGCCTGCCCTCCAGAAGTTAATTCCATTTTTGGGGGGGTTCCCCTCGTATATCCTAACTTTTAAAAAATTCGCATTTTCTTTTTATTGCAGCTCAGAAAAACAGTCATCATTTTGAATCTGACGTTGAAGAGAATGAAGCACTGATTTATCAGTTCCATCCAGTTTACACCGGAAATATTTCTTCATTTCAACAAAGTTATATATTTAATTGAAAGCTTTCCCAACTGTGTTAACAGAAATTTTGAATAATTCCATGATGAAATTGTTTTACTAACTTGATACTCCTGATAGTTATAGAAAGCCACAAAGATATCTTTTCTGTGATTTTACTGGTTTTGAATCATCATTCAATATATTTGATTATTTATATCCCATTTGATAATTAATCAGTGAGGCAGATAAATAAACATAGTGTATTTCATGTAAAAGCGTTTATCTCAAGATCAGAAAAAATTTATTGAAAATACAAATATTTTATTTTTTCTGATTGATTCTAGAAATCAATATCACCCCCTACCCAGCCACACCATTCTTGCCAAAGCATCTTTAAATCCTGCCTGTAGCCCGCTGCGGTACCTGTCTCCTTGGAGTCTCAGGAGTACTCAGTGTGCTGTGTGTGGTGGGTGTGTGTGCATGCACGTAGCTGCACAGTGAAAGCAGAGTCTGCATCTGGAACTTTTTCATCTCCCACAATGGCCAGCACAGTGGGCCCTCAACCTACTGGTGACTATCTGTGAATGAACTTTGTTCCATGGAAAATAATTTGAAGTCTGTCATACCTGTATTTGGGTACATTTAAATAAATTTGTCAATCTGTGCTTTCCTCTCTCATTGCTCACTATCCCATATACTCTCAAAAATTCTGAAATTTAGCAATTCCTTGGGGGCAGCCAAGCTGCTGGAAGAGAGAGAGGATTTTTGGAGCCGTTTCTGAGAGACAGTGTCTATGCACCTGTTCCCCTGGGTCCTTCACAGCTGCTGCTGGAGAAGTGGAGATGAGCAACAGAGAGAGGGATTGGGTAGGAGGTCGGAGGAGATTAGGAATGTTTTATGTACAGAAAGGTGAGAACATAGAGCTTTGCTCTTAAGATAAACCATAAGCTTTGGACAATAAGGCGGGCAGAACATAGAAATCGAAAGGGATTAACACATTCAGCTAAAATGGACTTTGGTAAAAGTGTGGTGCATTTAGGTTTTTTTTTCCATAAGCATGACAACTCTTTGTTAAATCTTATTGTCAGATGTGCCATTTCTAACTAGTTTCATGCCTCTCTCCACTAGAAAAACTTAGCGACACTATTATTACTCATACTGATTTGAGATATTATAGACCGCTTGTCTCTGAAGTTCCCTAATAACATCATCCTGACTCCATCATCACTCGTGATGCTGTATTATCCATTCTTCTGCCCAAGAATCCTGGCTTCTGATTGCTCCCAGAGGTTCTCACTGTGCTCCACTGGTGACGATGACAAATGTGAGAAAATGTGGACCATCACTTGTTTTTCATCCATGTCAACTTTTCCATTTTTCCAACTGTGTATATTTTTGAAGTCTTTACGCTGGAATCACTTTATTCCAAGAGTGGAGTCTCTTTCAGAGTTGGCAACACTGCCATCTGCCATACACGGCCACCTGCAGGAAGGCTGTGAAGAGGCCCGAGGGCAAGTGGGATGAGCAGGCCCATTCAGGCAAGGGATGCCTGCCCCTCTGTCCCTCATCCAGCTTGGCTTAACACTGACTCAGGGCAGCCCGACATTGCTACATCAGTGGAGGCAAGAGAGGACATGGACTAGAGGTGCTTGCTTATATTACTGAGCCCTAGGAGGTGGTGATGGCCACCCCTGGAGGGACTGCCTGACACATCGTGTGGAGTCTGTGGAAGGAGTGGGGTGACCACTTTGGGTGCTCATGGCAGGAGGCTAAGAGATGGATGTTGCCAAACTGCTGCCTTGGTGTGCTGTAAACCAGAGCTGACGCTGTAGCTGGGAATTGAGTAAGAGCCAACACGTGGGCCCACGTATGTTGCTCAAGCCCAGGGGTCATGGTAGGTGCCCAGTAGCCCAGATTCCTGAACTTGTCTATGTCCATCAGGAAAGTCACTTCACATTAGCATATCAACACCATTCTGGCTGCCCAGTCTCATGCAATCCCGTCAAAAAAATACTGTGCTTGCCAGGAGGCTTTTCTGGAACTAGAGTCTAGCCACAGGATCTGGCCCAGTCCCATAAGCAGGAATTCCAGACCTGCTCAGGGCATCTTGCAGACCTTGAAGGGGAGATGTGGGAATCAGGGCCCCTGGTGGTCTGGCTAGGCTCTACCATGGTTGCCTTCTCACCACTGGGGGCCACTAATGAAATACTGAAGGTAGGTGCCTCCCGTGACCAGGCACCACACAGGACCAGGTCCAGGCATGGTGTACCTAACACAGTTGCACTTCTGGCCCTCTCCAGTCCCATGCACTAGACAGGGTCTCAGAGCACTTTGAGAAAGGTCCTCCAACATATGGGGACCCCTGCTGGACAAGGTCTGAAGCAGGGGCTCCACTTGCCTAAGTCGAAGGGTGGCACACTGCCTAGCTCAGTAGGGACCCAGTGACAACTGCTGCTTAGAGAAGGAAACACTTAAGAGGTATTAGAAGGTTTGTTTCTGAATGCAAAGTATGGGTGCCACACAGAATACCGTGCTCGTAGAAGATGTGCCTGAAGTCCCAGGACTCTTGCACTGAGACCGCTCATGGCTCCAGTCAGCCTGCTGCTGGATTGGTTTGTCAGCTGAAACTTATTCACGCCCGCTTCTGGTCTAGAGTGGCGCTTTAACAGCTCATGTGCATAGGAATCACCTAGCATCTTGTTAAAGTGCAGATTCCAATTCAGTAGGCCTGGGTGGGGCCTGAGATCTGCACCTGTAACCAGCTCCCAGGTGCTGCTGATGCCACTGACCTCTTACACGCCCCCTGATGGTGACTTGGGGACTTAGCCTGCAATCCAGGCATGCGCCCTGACTGGGAGTCAAACCTGCAACCTTTGGTTTGCAGGCTGGTGCTCAATCCACTGAGCCACACCAGCCAGGGCTTAGCCAGATATACTGAGTACCCACAAGTGTGTGTGACTGGTCTGGCAGAAGACGTTTTACGAAGGGCTGTGGGCTGTGTCCATTTCCACATTGCAGAACAGGAAAGTCTCAATACCTTGTCAGGCTGTTTCCATAGTTGGGATGGTGTTAGGATGGTCCTGTAGCTTCTAAAAGCACAGTGATAAGTCACATTAAAGTATTCAGGCCCAGAACTTGGCACATAGTAGACCCTCAGTGAGTGCCCCTCCCCTCATTGCAATAATGGAACAGCCTGATGACATACATGCTGTGTTATTTATCAGAACAGCAAGAAAATATACCACTTTGCTCATATGGGAAGAATTAGGAAAAAAAAAGGTCTTTTGCTCCTTAGAAACAGAGGCTGTGTTGTTATTTAGCTTGTAATTTTATTCCACTTAACTTTCAAAAATGAATTAAATTTTTATTCCACATAATATTTTTCATTCTAATAGTGGCTTAAAATGAAGTTACTTTGCAGTAATGAGTCAGGAACACTAGATGTCAGGAGAGAACCAGCTGACTCAATGTTTAATAGGTTGTGTTTACATCTGAACATTTAAAACACGAGATTTTAGGAGGTTGACAGAAACCTAAAGGACATCGAGTAGTATAATTACTACATTTATTTAAATACCAATGGTGTATTGCATCATTATGTGGTACTGCAGAAGCTAATATATGTCAATTATATCTCAATTACAAGATGCTAATGATTGTATAAATATAAATTTATACCTAATACCAGATGTTTTCTACTCTGATTTATGAGGAGACCCTGAAGGACTTGATTTTAAAAGAGTAAACACAATTTTAATCATCTCTTAAGGGTCAGGTACTCTTATGTACATAAATTTGTGGACTGCCTACAAAACTCCAGTCCCTCTTTCCCTGCTCCCTAACTGGGCAACTGCGAGGCTAGAGGAATATTTTCCTGGCCGAGTAAAGAACCAGAGCCTCATATAATGAGAGATGCTCTGGGGACACCCGCAGGGAGGTGCTCAGTCCAGAACATCTACTGTAAGCAACACACAGGTAGAAGTGCCCTGACCAAACCCGGACCTGGCTGGAGATTTTCCCCTATAAAGTTTCTCCTCAGAATGTGCTCTACATCTTATCAGGGTTTTCCCTTCAAATTTAAGGAAAGTCTTTAACCAAGAGTTTTTCTATTGGACGTGCTCATGTTTGCGTGAATTTAGCACGCTTTTAAACTTTCAGTTCTCTGACATTTATTGTAATCTCACAATTTATCATAACCAAATTCCGAGCCAGTCTGTTCCGCGATAGAGACACTCTGCAGAAGCTTACCGTGCCCCTTTAACATCTGCTTCTGTGGTTCGGGATTCAGATGCCCGGCCGCTGGCAGGCACCGTGTTGGCACGTCTGTGAGCTCAGGATGCTCACCCACTCTCTGCCTCTTCCCTTCGCCGCCTCTGTCTCCAGTGCGCAGAAAACCATCCGATGGAATTCTATTCACTTGCTCGTGTAATTATTCTCTGCCTCCTCGCGGGAGCGTAATTCACGTGGAGGCGGAGACTTGACTTTGGCCTGCGTGTGGGGCTACTGCCGCTTAAGTAACTGCCGGGAGCTGTGTGCTCCCTGCCAAGAAACTCCTGACTGGCTGAACTTGAGCGCACAATCGGGTACTATACTTGAGGGATGAATTACAATATTTTTAATGGAGATCTTGACTACACTTTTGCTTTATGCAGTCACTTTACAACTTAATCCCCCGAGTCAGATTTGACTCTACTGTAGAAGTTGGCGCCCGTGAGGCCACTTTCAGAAAATAAATAACAAAAACCTGGCAACCTGAAGGTCTTTAAAGCCTCTGATCACAATTAAAGTGCCGATGTCAACGACTTCTAACAAATAGACTGAAAAAAAAATGTGCTGGGCTCACCATTTCAATTTTAATAATTCAACCCAAATAACATGAGGCTTTCTTGCTTCCAATTCAAAACTCTGGTCAGCCCAGCAGCATGCGCAGAGAAGACATGACTCTGACTCCAAGACGCGCTGAAGAATAAAACAGGTATTGAGTCGAAGCTTTGATTTTCCTTTGGTATGAGGCCGTGGGGTAGGGAGCGGTTGCACCGCCACAGATAAGCTATTTCCGGCTGCAGACACCTTCGTTTGTGCACTCCTCAGCCGCTTTGTCTCCTTTCCTTTCTGCCTTTCCAAGCTCTCACCTAACCTCGCCTTCTTCCTTCTCCTTTCCGCATCTCCCCAGTCTTCGTTCTTCATGTAGCTCCTGACACTTCTAATGTAGATCAGGGTAGCTTTTCTTGGCTTTTAGCTGGGAAACGATCCTGCTTCCACACTCTGCACAGCGAGGCTGGGAATTGTCCACGAGGTCTTCCTTGCTCTCGCAGGTGCAGGCTGAGCAGCCTCCCTCCGTGGGACCCCTCGTCGGTGCCACGTGTGAGTCCCCCTCTGCTGTCCGGCGTCTCAGCCATGTTTCATTCCTTTGCCTCTTGTCCTGCGGCATGCGCCGCCATCGAAGGAGCTGAATGAAGAGTAGAGAGGACAAACATCTGAAATACCCCTCCCCGTGATTAAGCATGCCACGCCCATCTACTTGTGGTTTGTTTAATATTAAAATGCTCTCAGATCTACATAAGTCAGCTGCCTCTCCTCCACGTGAGCCCTGTTGCATCGAGCACCTGTAACGCTATTTTTCTGTATGACATTAAGGAGGGGAATGGACGAATGTAAATACCAGTTTGAAAGCTTGAGTAGGTTTTCACATTTTTCAATCATGCCATTTGCTGCATTATTATTCCAGATCAGTCTACTCTCGGAACAATTTTACAGTATCGGCAAAGGCCTACTCCAATATTTAGATCCCAAATGACAGATTTAATGGCTTTAGTTAACACCCTGATGATGTAGGTTTAATTTTATGGCTCACCTGTTTTTGCTGTTTACTTTCCTGAGCTTCGGCCAAGCTGAAGAAACTGTGTGAAAACAGAGTTCGATTGTCCATGAAAGAAAATTGCACCTTCCCTAGTAAAAAGAAAACCTGGTCTCCTAAGCTGGCACCTGCAAAGGACTCTCCACATAGGGGTGGAGGAAATAAAGACCCCACGAGCACCGTTCCCAGGCCTGGCCCCTAACAACTTCCCCATGAAATCACTTCTGCTTCTTTCTCCCTCTGTACAGCTGGAGGCTGAGACTCCAAAACCGTAGGTCAAGCCAGAACACAGCATGAGCCTGGGCCCTGAGTTCTGCTTGAGGAGAGCATCTCAGGAGGGCCTGAGTTGGATGCTCTCATTGACGGGATGTCCGTTCTCTCCTCGAGTGGTGTCTGCCAGCAGGTTGCTGTAATATCCATCTAGTTACCTGCTTCTGGGTGAGAAGGTATAGGATTCAACTTTATAGCTGTCCTCAATTTTAAATAAAAATCTTGTCCTTAATTAGGTCAGAGGATTCTTTGTGAAACCTTGAAATAAAAAACTGAAACAGAAGTTGGCTCTGCATGCTGGAATGAATGCACTTCCAAGTGCATTGAACTCTGTGCCAGTGGCCTCCAGCCCTTGGACCCCAGGTGACAGCTGAAGGGAGCTGTGGCTATAAGAACTCGTTTTGGCCTTTTGCATTGCCAAGGGAAAGGAAAAAGGGAGGGCTGAAAGGGGCTGGCGGAGGAGTGAACAGGGCTAATGCCATAGGAGGCTGACTGATATTCCGGGCCTGTGCTATCTGCTTCCCTAGTATTGATACTTTCTCACCAACCCGATGGGATAGATGTCATCTTCCTCCTGTGGATAAGGAAACTCCGGCTCTGAGAAACGAATGTGAGGAAGGAAAGTCAGAGAAGAGAGGGCAGGGGAACCGTGGTTGAAATGAAATCTGCTGTTACCCTAAGTAGCACCTCCTTTCCAACTACTCACTCCTCTTCCCTCTGCAAAGATCTGCGCTGTAGCAGTGCCTGCAACTCCAGGAGATCGCTTCACCTGCTTTTATTCCCCAGGACACTTTGTCCTTTAAGAAATTGTTCAGTTAAAGAACCTAAAAGGATGGCATTAGGTGAAGATATCCAGTTTCTTCTCATCACAAGGACGACAAAAGCAGGGCCAGGCATCGTGAGTTCTGATGCTTCAGTCCATGTAGGTCTTCATGAGGCCCTTTAACACGGCTGTCGAAGGAGACATCCGCTTCGGGGGAAAATACTTTTTGAAAGCAAACTTAATGATTTCATTTCTGTATAATCTGGAAGCAGAAATGTCTTTTATGATAGAATTTTCCTTTTCAACATATTGACTAATGTCAGGGGTTATTATGTATTATAATGAGTTGAACAAGGACATGCTTCTCTTTGTGCTGGCGCAGGTGTATTCTCAGGGTTGGGATGGCAAAGGTGGGGGGAGAATGAAATGAAACTCATGCATAGGTAAGAGTAATAGTTCAGTGCCCTTGTTCTTTGCCAACAGTTCTGGCGTTCAAAGAGGCACCCGGTTCCTAGAATTTGCTGGTTTTTGTTACCCAAAGGCATTAGCATTGGAGGCGATTTGACTTCCCCACTGCCAATCAGGGTCTAATGCCCCCCTCCCCCACCCCCCCAGTGGATTCCCATTGAATAAAATCTCAACTTGCATTGACTGAACAACACCGAGTCTCTCACTCCCTATGTCCACCTCCTAAGCTTTTCTTATACCTCTCCTACGCACTCACTATAGTCATGCACTGCAGAAGGACTTTCCATTCAATGACAGACCGTGTACAATGGAGCCAGAAAATTTCTATCATCTAGTGATGTTGTAGCCTTGGTAAGGTCGTAGGGCAAGGCAGGAGATTAAGAAGAAGGCCAACAAATACCACCTGTGAAGGCGAAGTCAGAATGGCCTCAAGCCCACTGGTACGATATATGAAAGGTACTTTCAAGCTTTTCTTTCTAGGATATAATCCTTTTATTTATCACCAAACATAGTAAAATTTATTACTTCCCAAAGTTTGTCTCCACTTTTCTTGGATAATAAAGGGCACAAATTCTTGCTTTGGGAAGAGTTTGCATGGAGTGGGCTGCAAGGACAAGAAGCAGAGATGAGAACGTCACTACCTACCCCAGGACACCTGGGTGGATTGTGGAGTCTCTGAACCCTCCTCAGAGATGCTGTGAAAGTCGCGGGGAAGACCCTGGGCTTTCTGTAGACATATAGCCTGAGACTTAATTTTTATTTCTGTATGAAATAGAGGGGTAATCCCGTGAAATCAGAAGAATGAAGGGAGCTGCAAGCAAGATGTATACCTTTTCCAAGTTTAATATAATAAATGCATACTGTAGTGTGGGGAACATTAAAAACAATAGTCATCTTTTACTTCAGTGTACATTTTTATTCATAATTGAAAAGAATATTATACTGCTGACTTCTTGTAAATACACCCAGAATCAAAGGGTCTGTAGCGACATAAAAAATGCGTGTAGTTTCTATTAAATAACACTTTCTGGTCACTTCAGAATGAGTATAATATACAGGTATTATATGCACAAAAATGTAAAAAGGAATCGTGAAAACGTCTTGTTACCAGTTTGTATAAGAAAAAAGACTTTCATTTTTCACAGGCTATCACTATCATGTAGGATGGGGTCCTAGCAGGATTTGACTTTTTAAATTAATTCACCTGGTAGCTCAAAAATCTGTAGAAAAGAAGTTAATATACATGAAGCCACGACACAGTGTTATGGGGCAGTAGAAATTCATAGTGGTACAAAATATCATTCAAGATTTTTACATTAAAGTTGCAGTATCAAGATTGAGACGCATCTTGGTTGGCAATCTAAGAGTTGTTCAAGACTGAAAGTTTGTCTTTAATGACTTCCGCTGGTAAAACGTTAACGGTTAAAAACACGTAGAAAACGACAGGAGGTGCAGTGTCCTTGCCTTTCTGTCCTTACCAGCAGATCCTTGCCTTTGAAATAGAATGAAATGCTACAGGCATTTCTAGTATTTTCCATCAGATGGCAGAGTGGGTAGCACAAACATGAGCGCAAACTGACTTCCATTCTGTTGGTCACAGCAACAAAGAGACTTAAAGTCATTCTCTCCGTTTAAATCTGCTGTTGTGCTTTCAATAACAATACAACATAATGTCTAGTTAGTTAGAAACAATAGCAAGAAACAGCTTTGTGTTGCATAAACCTTTGCGATTGCGTCTTAGTTGTGTGGGGACGCTTTTGCTCCTTTAGTGCAGAGGTGG
Organism: Macrotus californicus; assembly: GCA_007922815.1. Taxonomy (NCBI): domain Eukaryota; kingdom Metazoa; phylum Chordata; class Mammalia; order Chiroptera; family Phyllostomidae; genus Macrotus; species Macrotus californicus. The sequence goes on along the minus strand of VMDR010023970.1, from coordinate 2,221 downwards.
CAAACACAAGGCCCGCGGGCTGAAGCTGGCCCTCCACCTTGTTTTATCCGGCTCGTCAACTTCTTTCTACCCGGCAGCAGTGCCAAGCTCTCGCTTAACTGTTAAGGAGCAGTTATATTTATACAGTCCTAACATTACATTTGGCCCTTTGAAGGCAACCGCGAGGCTAATATGGGCCCCAGTGAAAATGAGCTTGACACCCCTGCTTTAGTGTCCCCTTACCTGTCTGCTCTGGGCTTTGTGTAAACACTGATCCCTCAAACAGGCCCTCACGTACCACCCTCAGATCACCACAGATGTAACTAGGGAATGTCTGTTGGTATCACTGAAGCACATAGTGGCTTTAGCTGTTAGGAGCTTAGACGTTTTATTTTTTATGCCTATTCAGGAGGCCTTCAGACTTGCTTTTTGGTTTGTTTGTCATGGAAGACTGTAGTTCTGGCACCTACTATTCAGGTCCCGAGGAACAAGGGGCTCATTTGCTCAGTTTGCCCTTTCATACACAGTCACAACGGACACATGGCACACGTCTGCCCAGACAGATGCTGTGGTCTGTGACCTGGTGAGATTTCAGCTTTACAGAGGGAACAAACAGGTGTGGTGTCCAGAGGTTGAAATTAAGGGAAGTAACATACTGACCACCTGAAAGCTACTAGGATTGCGTTTGTAAATTTCTCAAGGCAAAGATATGTATTTGATCTGTTTTTGTCACTCCCCTAGCTTCTTGCACAAAGAGGATGCTAGGGTTTATCGAGTGCACAGGGAGACGGAGGGAGTTGTGAATGGGCTTTTGGTCCTCTTGGGATCGCTGGAACTCAGAATTGGAAGAAAGAAAGCCCAGTATCTCCCATCAGGGCCCGGCTGTGCAGAGTGCTAGCAGGCATTGGCTTAGGAGCAAGAGGTTAATACTCCTCTTCACAACTGGACTGTGAGCTTTGTGTGGACAAACTCTCTTGTATGACTTTGCTTTGCATCTCTAAGGCCTGCACAGTGCCTCACACGTCGTCAGCACTCAGCAGGGATGTTTTGAAGAAAGGAGCAGCAGCCACAACTTGCAACCAATGGACACTGGCACATGGTGTGGCTTGAAGGAAGTCCTCTAATCCTGTCTTGCCCACAAAGCTCGTTTACCAAGGATACTATGATAACTAGCTTCAGAGGGACTTCAAGACTGATAGCATCTTCTGGGTATTGTCAGTTGTACACACCAAATAGCAAATCAGACTCAGCCATGAATGAAGAAGAAACTACATATCCTAATGTGATATAAGCTGCTACTATGAAAAGAGAAGATTCCCTTTTATCCAGTGATAATAGGCCAAGAATGCACCAGGAAACAAGTTTGTTTTGGTAAACATAGGCAGTAACTACTTCCAATGGAAAAAGCATGCCACACTCATGCTTTCTATAAAGGCTTCCCTTTGCTGTGAAATATCCCAGGGCTTCAATGTCTTTGCAACTGAAAAAAAATCAGGGCATTCTACCAGAAGAGAAAATATGGCAAGAAAAAGGTGGAGGAAAAGTTATCATAGAGGAACATTCCAGAGAGCAAATACCAAGGCCCTCAGTCTTGAAAATCTACTCATTCCTTCCAGAGATAGTTTCTCACTAGAACATGTCTCCTATTCAGAATGTTCAGGGACTATCTTTGGTATTATTGATACTTTAACCTTTTAAATATCTACACATCTTTATTTTAACGATTTTGGATGGAGAGATTTCCACATTGCTCACAGGGCAACATAATGTTGTGCATGTTATGTGGGCACAGCAATGCCACATTAAAAGGGTTCCCATTCACAGCTCAAAAGAACCTATGCACCCCAATGTTCATAGCAGCACAATTTACAACAGCTAAGTGCTGCAAACAGCCTAAGTGCCCATCAGCAAATGAGTTGGTCAAAAAACTGTGGTACATTTACACAATGGAATACTAAGCGGCAGAAAGAAAGAAGGAGCTCCTACAGCATGGATGGAACTGGAGAGCCTTATGCTAAGTGAAAGAAGCCAGCCAGTGAAAGACAAATATCATATGATCTCACCTATAAGTGGAACCTAAACAACAAAACAAACAAGTGAGTAAAATAGAACCAGACACATGTAAATAAAGAACAAACCAACAGTAACCAGAGGGGAGGGGGAGGGGGATAACAGGGGAAAGAAGTGGAAAGGTCATCAAGAAACATGTATAAAGGACCCACAGACAAAGCCAAAGGGGGGG
>VMDR010023969.1:0-15295 GCA_007922815.1 Macrotus californicus | reverse complement strand
CTGTTTCCTCCTCAGTGGAGAGAGGTCAGAATCAAAGCCCTCATGTGTAGATCTAGTATGTGGAGGTGACATATCTGAATCAGAATCCTGGTGCCCTGAACTTTGTTTATTCCACAGAGGAGAAAGATCTGAGTCAGAGGCTTTCCAACTGTCACCTGTGTAGGAAGAGGAGTCCAACTTGTGATTCTGATGTCTTCTCAATGAGGAGCTTGTAATAAGACATTTCTAATGGCTAAATGAAGAGCCTTTAGAATCATGCTGTTTATTTCCAAAATGGAATTTCACTTGCTTTTTTCGTGGAGGAGAGAGGTCCTTCATATTTGTTCAGGAGTGAGAGATGAGAGGCTCCAGACCCCTTCCAACATGGAGAAGTTTTGTTAGAGGCACTCCTGGAGATCTACTGCTGGTTATTCTGGGAAGCAAATGAGGGACATGGCGAGGCCTCCTGAGATGCAATGTGTCCAAGGAATCAAGAGTCCTTGTAGATTGAGATGTTAAGAGAGCTGGGGTATGGGCCTTTCTATGGGGAAAGAGGTCAGAGCAACTGATAGGCCCTCCTAGAAGAGCTGGACCTGGGGTGTCATGATGGACCCTCCTAGACATAGAAGGATCTGGGATGTTGTGACAGGCCCTCCTAGAAGGAGATGAATCCAGAGAGTCATGATGAAAAAGTCAATGTGAAGGTAGATCCTTATTGCAGCCTCCCAGAAGCTTCCATTTGGTATGGGAATGATAGGTTTCCACCTGCTTTACCTCTTCTGGTCACTCATCTGCAAACTCAGCCACCACAGGCAAATCTCCATCTTTCTCTTCCTCCTTTTCCAGTTTAGTGGTGGAGGCAGATGTCCAGCTCACATCCTCATTCACAATCCGCATTCTCTTGCCACTTGATATCAATACAGTAGCTCTTGATTGGATGGAAGAGTTTGAGAAGAAAAGTTGTGGTTAAAGCAGTTTAGGGAAGTGGTGAGCTGTCCATTGAGTTTTGGAATTTGGATAGCATTTACCTGGGCACAGGTCAGGTGGGAAGTGAGACAGTATAGGGTGTATAGGAATGAGGTTAGTGTGTGGGGAGCAATTTGACATCTTTCTTAAGGGAGGGAAGACTTATACAACCTGCACCACCAGAGTATTGGCATTCATTTGAAAAGCTGCTTTGCCTTCATGTAGTGAAATGCTTTCAGCTCTTCTAAAACCTCACATCCATTTTATTTTCCTTGCAGTTGTCTCCAGCCTAGGAGCTAGTCATGTTGCCCTGAACATGCCCTAAACTAAATCCTGTGCTCAGGTTAAGCTTCTTCCTCTACTTGTAAAGCACTTTCTGTCCCTTTTCCCTGGCACTCTCACATTTTGGCATCTATGTCCAATGTGGCTACTCTTTAGCCTTACTGTGGTCACTGAAGGCTAGGGCTATGATAAGGCTAGGTGCTTGAAGTTGGATCTCAGGCCACTCCAGTACTAGGTGAGTCTGGTGGGTTAATCTCAAACTCAGTTCCATCTGTAAAATGAGAAAACCATCACCTTGGGGGGTTGTTTTGAATGTAGGTAGAGCAACTGTCTGTGTCAAGTATTTATAACATCTGACAGTGTCTGCTAAACAAATTGAACTCTGCTAGAAAGGAACTTCTTGCCTTTTTGCTTCTTTCAGATGCTCAAAATGGCCACTTCTATTCAGTTTAGTGACTCTAAACTTCTAACACTAAAAAATGGATGTGGTAGAGAAAAATATCCAAATACTTATGGGTCATCCCTAGAGCTTGTATTGTAATGCTGTTGCCTGAGGAGGGCATATGTGGCCCAAATGGGCAAAACTGATCTATATGGTAGTGTGATAACTACTCATGTTACATCAGTGTGAATAAGGAGCCTAGTAACGGTCTCAATTAAAATAGACAAAGCATCTTCTCTCTCTAGAACCCATAAGCACCTCTTTGGCTGCCACTGCTCCTGCATACCTGTCAAGCATCCCCACAGAGCTGAATCTGGGAAAGCAACTCAAGAAACCCTCCCTACTATTTTCTTAATAGTTGAGTGGCAGGCTCGTTGAAGTTTGAAGACAAGATCTATTCTAGCGTTAGCTGTTTTCCCTGCTTATAGCAATTGAAGATAACAGGATATACCCCCAACATTTCTCACATGGTTTGGGACCCCTTTGTTTGAAAGGGTCTAAAGAAAAAACATTCTTAATTCAATGCTTCACCTGACACCAAATATGGCAAGGACATTATAATGTCTAAACTTGAACTCCAGGCCAAATAAGGGGCTGCTTTTTCCCCTTTCTGCCTCCTACCATTGAACCAGGAGCTGTGTGGTCATGCTTCTATGCTTCGGGGAATCTTGGGAGAACCATTTGTCTGCAGATGGTTAAATGCCATTTACCTATGCTAAATCAAGACCGCCAACAGTCATGCACAGAGGATGCATTTGGCAACTTAACTGTCAAATGCCATGCAATTGTTTTGATCCCCTTGAGAAGACACAAATATGGCCAGTGTTACTGGACTGTAACTTTTTTTTTTTTTTTACAACTTAGTCTCTTGATGTTGAAGGAAAATATTTTTCTAACCAAGAAAGAATATCCTATCCTGAGAAGGAAGGTGGCTGCCCAAAAGCAAGTCTGTGTTCAAGGTTCCCAGAAATTTATTGTTGAACTCCAAGTTCATCTGGTTTCAAGCATATTAAATTAAGCTATTCTTGCCTTGGGGGATTGGTGGGGGGACTTTGTTTCATAACTCATTTCAGTGAAATAAAAACAAAACCTACCCATAATAAATTTGGACTCATGTGGATGAGCTACACTTGCTTCTGAATTGGAGATGTCAGTCAATATTTGGGTGGTGAGGACTCCTGGTGTGGGGGCTGTCATGCCGTGAGTGTAGAAGTGATCGCTCCTGTGCACACACCTGGGAATACAGCTAAACAAGCAGTAAGTCCAACTCTTCTCAATCCACCAGAAACTTAAGGCCACAGGGCACATTGGTGGTTTTCCCATTTTTCTCATTTTACTGCTTCTAAAACTGAAGAGACAGGCTGATCCAAAGAATAACAACTTTACCAGACTAGAAACTCAGTGACAGAAACCTTCATGGGACTGGTATCTAAGTAGGAAAACTGAACTGACTGATGGTTGTTGGAGGCTCAGTGTAGACCAGTTTGGAGGGTTTAAAAACTCCAGGGGGTGCCCGGTTTTAGAAGGTCCCACACTTGAGTTTTACCGCCCAGGACCACCCCCCTACCAGGTTCTCCCAGTGAAGACGGGAGAAAAAATCCCTTCTGCGCTCAGCAGGAGGAAAAATAACCATTTTGAAATATTTGAGCATTCTGTTCTTAACAAGGCTTGCCCTCAAGAGAAACTATTTTATCAGTTACCTAACCAACTAATGGGAAAGGAAATACCCAGCTTCAACCCCCTTTTAGCCTTTCACGTGGGAGGAAGGGAGACACCCAACTCCAGTTCCCTCTTACTGTTTGTCTCACATGAGGAAGAGAAGAAAACAAACAGAAGCACTTTTGAAGATTAGGGCCCAAGGGCACAGGCTCACTAATAGCCCAAGACCTCATTTCTGGACTCTGGGACTCTAGAAAGCTTTTCTTTCCTTCACATCTCAGCACCACATCCCTAGATTTCCTGATGTAATAGCAGGGGAACACAAGTGGGAAAAAAAAAAAACCTGCCTCCGACCTTAAAGTTTCTCGGGAACCCCAAAGGCAACAGGGAAGATAAAAATCAAGGAAAGCATCAGAGGGAAGTTGAGTCTCTGAAACACACCATTTAGTAAACATATAGCCTAAAGTCTAGCCGAATAAGCATCCAACCGCACACTGAAAGGCCTGTTACCTCAGTTCCTTTTACCCAGTTCACAATGTCAAGTTTCGACAAAAAGAAATTAAGGAATACTGAAAAAAAGTTTGAAGAGACAGAGCAAACATCAGAACTAGATGCGGATGTGACAAAGATGTTAGAATTAAGACTGGGAATTTAAAGACTGCTGGATAAGCTAAAGGCTCTAAGAAGCAGACACACACAGAGACGTGGGTCATGTGAGCAGAGATGGAAACTTTAAAAATCAAAAGGAAATGCTAGAAATCAAACCAACAAAAACAAAAAGTGCCTTTGGGCTCATCAATAGACTGGAGATGACCGAGAATCACTAAGTGTGAAATGCCAACAGGAACTTCTAAAATTGAAATTCGAGAGAAAAACTGAAAAGGACAGAACAGAATGTCTAAACTTCAGGACAGTTACAAATAGTGTAACGTATAATAGAAATACCAGAAGAATGAAAGGAAGAGAAGTATTACTTGAAGCAACAATGACTGAGAATTAATGATGGACACCAAAACATAGACCCAGGAAGCTTAGAACATCAACCAAAAAAAACACACACACCAAAAAGCCCATCTACATATATAGTCGAACTGTATAAAATCTTGAGCCAGAAAGAGGCCAGGAGGGGAAAAAAATACACCTTGGTAGTAGAGAAGCAAGAATAAATATTACATTGGAATTTTTTCCGGAAACTACACAGACAAGAATGGAGTGAAACGCTTAAAGGAGGGGAAGAAACAACCTAGAATTCTTCATCCAGTGAAAATTATCCTTCAAAAGTGGGGGAGACACAGACTTTTAGACAAAATGTTGTAGCCAGTAGATCTGCTTGCAAGAAATGTTAAAACTTTTCAGAAAGAAAGGAAACTGATACAGGTCAAACTCAGATAAACCCTAGAAAAGAGCACGAGAAGAAGGAATGAATTAAGGTAAACGTCTATTAATTGATCTGATAACAGATTGTTCAAAAATGTATTTTGTAACTCTAGTTTATGGATATAAAATGAATGACAAATTATGCGAGGGATGAATTAGGAACGCACTATTACAAGGTAATTGCACTACCCATGACGTGATATGGTGTTCTTTAAAAGAGTGGACCAGTTGTAAATGTATACTGCAGCCTTAACAGCAACCACTAAAACAAAAATTATTGTATACTAAGAAGGAAAAATGCAATAATAGAGTATTTAACTACAACCAGAGAAAGTGGAGTGGAATACAAAAATGAAACAAAGGCAACTAATAGAAAACAGTAACAAATATTAATCCAACTATATCAATCACTTTAATGTCAAGGATCTAAATACACCAAATGAAAGACAGACTGTTGAACTGCATCAAAAACCACATCTCAACGATAAGTATTCTATAAGAAGCCCAATTTAAATAAACACAAGTTCAAAAAATAAGGGATGGAGAAAGATAATGTACCAACACTAATCAGAAGAGAATTAGAGTATCTATGTTCATTTACCATAAAGATGACTTTATAACAAAATAATGAGGGTCATTATATAATTAAGTCATTTACCAATATTAGACTTAGTGTTTTTAAATTTTTACTTAGGGTACTGTCAGTTTGGATCTGCAAAGAAGCAGAGACCGAGACGGATTAAGTGTGACTTGTTGGGGAAAACTCTGTGAAAGGTGTAAGGGGCAGGAGCAGAAGAAAGCCTGCACACGGCCATATGAGTCTGACCATGACAAAGGAGGTGGGTGGGCGAGGAAGACTGAGAGGAGTCCCAGGCCACAGGACATTTCTGAGAGTCTCTTCAGGCCCAAGGGGAAGTTCAGGTGTAAAGAATGCCTACAGAGGTGTCCACATTGAGCAGGACTGGCTGGAAATCAGTATCTCAGCTGTGTTCTCATTGGATGAGAACTGCCCAGAAAGAGCATAGTCTCAGCAAGAACACCTTGGATTTACAGGGGCATCAGCTAGAGGCTGATACTACTAGATTGCCTTGAAGGAGATCTGAGCGGTAATGCCTCTGTGGTGACCACATTTCTTTGTGCTGCACAAATCCATTTCTCCATTTCTCCATGCTCAGGGAGTGGTTCCTCCATCACTCCTGTGGGTGCCTCTTACTGAGGAGAAACATAGGGAAGGGCAGCAGGATAAACTACAGCTCTCTTCACCGCAGTGGACATCAGGGCACAAAGTAATACTCCCTGCTTCCTTTCGTCACTGCCCACTCAAAACTTCCGTCATCCTCAGGTCTTGGCAGGGTCAGTGGGACCCTGACCTTCATTCCTGAAGAATCTAATATCTTGGTAAGCACACTTCAAAAAAATTTTTGTTCATTGAGTTTTTACAGGAAGGGGGAGAGAGTAAAAATATCGATTTGTTGTTCCACTTATTCATGTATTCATTTTGTTAATTCTTGTATGTGCTCTGTCCAGGAATCAAACCCATAACTTTAGCATATCGGGATGATGTTCTAACCAACTGAGCTACCCGGCCAGGACAGTAAGCACACTCTTAAGTGGGGGTAGCTGGTAGCTACAGCAGCTCCACACCATTACCAAGAGGCATTCATGTGGATTACCTGGTTCCTCATGTATCCATCCTACCTCCCTGAGAAGATGAACCACTGACTTTTGCAGGATGGGCCCTACTGAGTTAACTTACTATCAAGTAGACAATTGGTTTCCTCAAGGAATATAGCCATATTTGGGATCATAGTGGGTCTCTGGTGCTGTCAGGTTGAATATTCAGAGGCAGCAGTAACTGTAAGGTGAGACCAGGCAGCTGTGCCATGAGTAGCCTTCATCTCTATCATGGCCACATCTTTCAACTGCCCATTGTGCCAGGTCCAGGTGGCCAGTAACAAAGGCTACCTAGTGTCAGCTGGCTGAGTCATTTTGTCTACTTGATTATTAAGTCCTCTTCCATGGTGAATGCTTTCTTGCAGGTATTAACATGTGATGCAAAAATCTTCACATGGCAATATATGCATCACATACCTTTGTCAGACCACCTTGTCTCTGATCTCCTAGGTCTTTTCTTCCCAGGGCTCATAACGGAGCAAGGCCACTGGCCACCACTCAGGAATTTCCACATATTGTCATCTTGAGCCACTTCTCTTCACAAAGAATGCATGTGTGGATGATCACACGCATTCCTTATATCTCTGCCCATTCAGAAGATTTGTTATTTTGTTTATCAAGGCCACCCAAATACCAGCTAAAACCTCAACTTATATCCATATACTATCTGGAAACCAAGTTCAGAATTTTCCTTCTGACTGTACAAGACACTTCCCTATATGACACTGTCATCTGTACAATGTGGGAAAGACACCAATGCAACTTTAGTAGGTGACCTGAGTGTCTGAGCTACCTGCTAATGCAGGTCGTGGTCTCTGGTTCTCTTCAGCTTTGTTCCTGGCTGTTCCATTTCTATCTTAACGATGCAGTTGTTGATCCTGTCTAACCTTACAAGTTTGGCAAGTCTGATGGAACCAAGCTTGTAGTGAGCAGTTCTAGACTCATGGGCACTTGAATCCCTCTGGTCAACATTTCGATATCTACTCAGCAGAATGCTGGCAAGTGCTTCTTGAAAGACATACAATTCTGGACTGTGGATAGCGTGGGCCTTGAGCTAACACCCCCAGCACCTGCATTGTGTTTTCCTGCTGAATGTGTTCTTACCTCACATTGCCTTAAGCATTTTTATAGTGTTGTGACTTATACCATAAAACTCACCCCTTTTAAGGATACAACTAGCTTAATGAATTCAGAACTGCATTTATCACAATCCAGTTTTAGATCACCACCCACAAATACCCCTCATGCCCATTTGTAGTCTATTCCCTTTCTCATTTCCTGCCCCAACCAACCATTAATCTAACTTCTATCTGTAGATTTGCCTTTTCTGGACATTTCATAAAAATGGGATCACTTAACACATGGTATTTTGCTTCTGGCTTCTTTCCTTTTTCACTTCATGTGTATTGGAAGCTCATCTATGTTGTAACATTCACGTTTATTCCTTTATATTAAATAACCCAATGCACCTTATTTATTTATTCATTAGCTAACACATTTGTTTCTCCTTTGACAACTATGAATACTTTTATAAAAATTATACAAATCTTCAAGTATTGAGACGAATGTTCTCATAACCTTTCTTCTCTCCACCCCCTATAATAACATAAAACTTATTTTAACTAAGTATACAATTCAGTGCTATTTTTATATTCAAAACATTATGCAACCATCACCACTATCTATTCGGAAAACTTTTGCATTACTCTAAGTAGAAAATCTGTAACCATTAAGCAATAACTTTCCATTCCCCTTCTCCCTAGCTCTGGTAACCTTTAATCTACTTTGTCTTTATGAATTTGCCCATTTTAGGTATGTAATAAGTACAATCATACAATATTGTCATTTTTGCCTAGCTTATTTTATTTAGCATAGTGTCTTCAAGGTTCATTGATGTTGCAGCATGTATCAGAATTTCATTCCTCTAAATAAGCTATTTTTGCATATACCCATTTTTACTAAATCACCTGTAGATGGGCATGGGGATTGCTTCTACTTTTTGGCTGTTGTGAACAAGGATGCAGTGAACACTGGCTTACAGGTATCTGTTTGAATCCCTGCTTTCAATTCCTTTGAATATATATGAGTGGAATTTATGGATCATATAGTGATTCAATTTAGTTGTTTTGAGGAATCAAACTCTTCCATAGTGACTCTGCCATTTTATTCACCCACCAACAATGTACAAGTGTTCCAATTTATCCACAGCCTTGCCAAAAATTTTAGTGCCACTTCACACCCATAAAATGGCCACCTCATTGTGGTTTGAATTTATACTTCCCTAATGACTAGTGATATCTAACATCTTCATGTGCTTATTGGCCACCTGTACGCATACTTTAGAGAAGTATCTACTCAAGTTCTTTGCCCACTCCATTAGAATTTTTTGTTGTAGTTCATGTATTCTGCAAGTATTTTCTCTCATTCTGTGGGTTGTCTCCTCCCAATATTTAAATGCCTGAAATGTGTCAATGGCTAGGCTCTTTCCCTTTATACTGGGGTATTTTTCCAAGGTCTCCAACTGAGCAACTATGTAAGTGTGCCACCCTCTTATACCACGTATTACCTTTGTCCTCAATTTCACTCTGGGTGGGGTTGTCCTTGCTGCACAATCAGTGAGTCCTCAAGCCATTTTATTGCTTGCCTTCTCAAACCAATCCCACACAGCACCTCCCTTATCAGTTCAGATCCTCAAAAGCAAAAGCCAAGATAGAATTTGAGACTTATTAAGGGAAACAGCTGTGAAACAAGTCGTACATACTGGTGTACTTCTGACTCCTGAGAAAGGAGGGGTGGAAGCAGGATTGGGAAGGAAGAAGCTGACTACAGATCAGTTCTGAAAAATGTAGGCTAGCCAAAAGTTCTAGAGCATTGTGGGTCACATAGCAGCAGGCCAACTCTAGCAGCCCACACTGCCTGGCCTCACTGAATGCCATGGTAGATCACTGAAGACAGTCAAGTGGCTGCATTTCCTGCTGCAGGTTCTTTCAATGGAAGTATCAGTAACATGCTTACATGGTCTCAAGAATTAATTAGGGGACGTTCGATGAGTGCAGAAACTGTTGATTTCTTTTGCTTGATTTCATTATTAGAATTCCCCAGAAAACTTTCCTTACATACTGGTAGTCTTCCAGTTGAAAGCTAAGTAAGTTTTTCTAATAGGTAGGTACTTTCCCCTCCTTATAAATATACCTAATGTTATTTCAACAATCACAGGGCAAAGCAGAGTTAAACTTCTAATATGCTTTGTGTTCACCTAATCATGTTAGCTGCTGCTTGTTCAGTTCTTACACGGAAAGACAGGTTTAAATATCTCTTCTAGAAACATTTTGTATTTTACCCTGAATCACAATGCTCCCTAAAATAGGTAACTTAAAGTGGTTTGTCAGGAAAAAGCCAAGCCTGTCACTTGTGTTCACACAAGGTAGAATGGCTTCAGCTTTGAGAGATCACTACAGAGCAGTGAAGATTATTTCTAAAGGTTATTTTTTATTGTTTTGACTGATTGCTGAGAAGCCCTCTTGGAGGCTGCCATTTGACTTAGTTTTGGATGAATGCTATTAACAAGCCAAAATTAAGAGGTAATTTATGAAGATGCATGATAAACAATGCTGGAAATAAACAGTCCACTGATGGTTGAAAAGCTGGAGAGACTTGAATGCCAAGAGCCTTGTTTCCTTGTTACAGTTCAAATTCTTCCCTCTGGGTGCCAGGGGAGGGGACAGTTATGTGAAATGCAACAGGAAGACTCTTAAAGTTTTAATCCCATTTGCACCTTGAATTCTTGGCTCATAAGTGGAAAGGATGAAAAATATTACCTATTTTCATGATCAAAAAGCCGATTATTTCAGGATTCCAAGTTTTTGAAACTCCCCAAATGGAAATAGAAGGCCTCTAATAGGGTTTGAGGCACCATCTGACATGCTAGTCACGTAAAACTGAACAGAGCAGCTGACTAATCAGTTGTTCACTTGCAGATCGTCCTCCCAGGACTGACAGTGTTCTCAATTTGTGTTCTTATAGGTCTGGGAAGAAGACCATGATCATTTCTCCTCAAACATTTATTCCACAATAGAAATACCAGTCAAATATTACAAGTCATAAAAAATAATGTAAAACAGATGTCTTTACCTTTTGGAAGTTCAGCTTGGTTTTGATCAGTGATGAGCTTATCTTAAACCCAATAGAAATGTTCAGGTTTTTCTTTATGACTACCAAGAGTTAAAAAAAAAAAAAAAAACACACCTAAAGTATTGTCCAGTCACAAGAAAGTAAATGTTTAGAAATACGGAACCTAAGGAATACAAACCAAGGAAACCGACAACCTAGAAAAGCAATGATCATATTACCTACCTATCTCACTTTAGGTAAATGCAATTCTGGGCTCTGAAAAGAATTCTACAAACCCAACTCTTAAGAAATGAATCCTCTTTTCAGGCTTGAATTCCCTGTATGAGTTATTGATGAACATTCTTTTTTAATATACAAGTTACCTAACTTGGTGTCACCAGCCTAGAAAAGAGCAAATAATAGTAGATAACATTCAGGTTCTCTATGTCAAGCACTATAGGGTATTCTTGCAAACCCATGTGTTAGGTTCTGTTAACATACCCACTTGATAGATGAGTAAGTTGAGAAACAGAGTAAGGAAATGGCCTATTCCTATGTTGCTGAGATTTAACATATGCAGTTTGACTCCAAAGCCATTTCTCTTTACTACTCTCTACTCTCCTATCAGAGGCATACTGGCCTCAGGAAGCTCTTTCATTACTTAATGAGTTATATAGTTATTCCCTGTGTATCTTGATCCCAGGATGATATGAGGAACATCATAGTTGTCTGTCAACTGTGACCCTAGAATATGGTTCTTTCTCAAATTGTGGGCTGTGAAATTAAGATCTCAATGGTGGTTGATAGTATAATTCAGCACTTCCAAGAGGAACAGTGTCACACTCCCACCCCCAACCCCACACCCACTCCCCTCGGGGCATCTTGAAAACTTATGGTGGTAATTTTAGTTGTCAGTCCTTGGGGGCTGTTAATACTGACAATCAGTGGGCAGGGCTCCAGAAGCTACAGAATGCTAGATCTCAGGATCTCAGTAACCAATAGCCCAGCACAGTGCATAACTTACATGCAGGTGAAGAAAAAATTTAATCTGAATTTGGAAGTTAATTATTGTACTGGTTAATAGCTACTGAGTTTTCCAAGAAAGCAACATCTCAGGGCAAGTTAGCTTTTGGTACAAAATTTTAAAAACAAAATACATACATTAAAAAAAATCATCATATTAAAGACTATATGACAGGGGCATCTAATCACTTCAGTGCAATTGTATTGGTCTCCTTTTGTAGATGTCACCTCCTGGAGTTTCTACATACAGGTAGAAGCATCTGACTACCTCATTATGCCTCCTAATACAGTTGTACCTGAGAAACAATGCATGTTTACTTTAATCTTCTATCAAACATTTGTCTCCTAGAAACATGTTTAGAGAACACTTGGATAGCAGGAGTCAGTATTTTAAGTGGGAAAACAAAGCAGGTTGTCCAGAGTCCCAACCAACTTCTTCAAATACCACAAAAACACCCATAAACATGTATATAACAACCCACCAAGGGTTTGCATGACAGGTCAGTTCAAACACCTATAAACCAGCAAATACAATGGTTTCATTAAGCATGTTTGTGTTTATAATATCAGCACTCCTGTGCAGTAGTGTCGAGAATTAAGATCTTTGAACACTGCCAAGAGAGAACTCAGACCCATAAGGAGCTAAATGCTCAGGAAGGGCGGGACAGAAAGGCGATGGCTCTGACGCAGAATGCGTTTAAGTGCGAGCACAAAGCCTGGCCCTCTTGGGAGATGGCTAAAACGACTTGTGTGCAACTCACGGTTCCTTGAGCAAAAATACTTTCAACAGGACCTTGAGTAGTGTGTCTTAGAAAGGAGGAGTGTCTAAGAACACAGTAAAAAGCATTTTTTAAAAGTGCATTAAAATCGGTTCCACTTTAAATTCCAAGGAACATACAAACTGTTTTTAAATAAATGGGATATTTTGTCCCTTCTAGGTGAGTGATTTTCCCTTGAGTAATTTTTAAGTCAAAGGGCTTGAAAACTGACCCTAACCCTTAACCATTCACGTCATGTGGCTTTGGCAAAGTCACTTCACCTCTTCTAGTCCCCCATCAGTGAGAGGGAATGCTACCTGCTGAGAGTGTCTGAGTTGAATGTAGGCAGGGTGAGAATATAATTGTCACCCAACAAAAGCTCAGTCCCCCAGCACGTTAAGGAGAGCTGTGTTGTGTATCCTAGACCTTTGCTTCGATCCTTTCAAGGAAATACTAACCCTCCCTCATCCACCCAGACTGGCCTGAGTAGTTGACTGCCACTGGGGTCGTCCAGAGGCAGGTAGCAAGTGCGATGAACCGCTTCCATGCCTTTTGAAGGAGTCCTACTCCACACAGCTATCTTGTCGTGGACCAACATTGTACAATACACGGAAAGAGAAGCCAGATCTTCTAGTCAATAGTGTAGTTTTGGTTTCATTGGGCCCATGAACCCAATCTTTTTGCTGTGATGAGCTCATTCTGGTGGTGGTGTCTGTGCTTAAGTGAGCTCTAGTTTTAAGCCATCTGGATCCTGTCTCTGTCTCTACAGTGAAATTCCTTATTCTATGTAGAATAAGTTAGAATTAGCCAGATCCTCTAATGCAAACTAACATAGAAAGTTCTACTTCTGTAAAAACAAAGCTTCTTGGTAACTTATCAAGAGATGCCATGTTCATTCTAGTGATGTTGTATAGTGAAGTGCTTTACCTCTTCCACTGGAGCATTCCCTGAGATTCCCTTTTAGGTACCTGAGGGTTTTATAGAATGAATAGCCTCAGGTATGTAGTAGCTTGCTGCCTCTTAGAACTGGTATTATTCTAGCAGGTAAAAATGCATTCTCAGTAGTGATATTGGTATCCATTTTTTCAACAACTTCCTAAATCAAATAATTTTATCAGGCATAGTGATTGTACTGAACAGCAAGAATTTTAGTGTCTCCTGATAAAGTTCTTAGCTATAAAAGCATTAAAAAATGCATCATCCTCATTAATTTCTGCCTTTTTTCTTAGTCCCTTTCAAGTAATCAAATTTCTTAGTTCTCATTTGAAATTATAAAAGATAACCTGTTTTCTTTTGGTTGTGGCCATCTCGGTCATACTGCTCCAGGCTTGAGTATTGGTGGCTGACGTGCTCACAGGTAGTTCTGGTATGCAACCTTTTCAACTTCATCTAGACCCCATTTTTCTTTTGCAAGCAATAACCAGCTAATGTTCATGTCATGAATTAATAGCTACATCTCGAATCACTGTTTGACTTTTGGTTTAGTTACATGTGAAGACTGCCTCCCCACTTCACAAAATGCTCTACAACTGTAAACCTGAGGCACAGGACTTAGTTTACGGCAAGTTCGGGGTAACATGGCTGGAACCAACTGCAATGAAAAGAAGGTGGACCCCAGGTTCTAGAATAGATGAAAGCATTACACTACCTAAAGGAAAGACACCTTTTCAAGCGGATGCCAATATTCTGGTTGTCCAGGTTGTATAAGTCTCCTTCCAAGAAAGATGTTGAATTGCTCCCCATACACTCGCCTCATTTCTCTAAACCATATTCCATTTCCCCACCTGACCTGTGCCCAGGTAAATTCGATCCAAATTCCAAAACCCAACCGACAGCTCAATACTTCCCTAAACTGCTTTAACCAGAATTCTTCTCAAATCCTTTCACCCAATCAATAAGTACTCTATTGACATCAAATTCCATCACAGTCTAGGCCCCACCCATGCTGCATCACGGCAGCAGCTCCATGCTCTACAAGGCCGAGTGTCTGCAGTGTTACTTCCCTGGGGCAGATACCAGAGTCCAGGGGCATCTGAGACCATTCTCAATCCTCACAAGCAGTGGCCTAAGCCTGGGGGTGCTGGTGGCAAGGGAATGTGGATTGTGGATGATGACATGAGCTAGACATCTGCCTCCACCACTAAACCAGAAAAGGAGGAAGAGAAAGAGGGAGATTTGCCTGTGGTGGCTGAGTTTGTGGATGAGTGACCAGAAGAGATAAAACAGATTGAAACCTCATGTTCTCAAGTAAAATGGAAGCCTCTGGGAGGCCACAATGAGGATCTACCTTCACACAGACATTTTTGTCATGACTCCCCAGATTCTTCTTCTCCTAGGAGGGCCTGTCATGCTTCATGGAATCCCTCTCCTATCAGGAAGCATCATTGTCCTTCAGATATATCTCCTAAAAAGGCCCTCATGACACACCAGATCCATCTCCTCCTAGGAGGGCCCATCACAGCTCCTCTCCCCATGGAAGATCCCATAACAACACCCCTTCCTAACCTAGGACTCCTGATTCCTTGAATACATAACAGCTCAATAGAGCCCATCATGACTTCCCCCAATTTGGCTCCACCTGTCCCTCATTCATTGTCCAGAATCAAAAGCAGTAAAGCCCCAGAAAGTGCCTCTAATAAAACTTCTCCACGTTGAAAGGGGCCAGGACCCTCTCATCCCTCATTCCCAAAAAAACAGCAAATATGAATATGACTTGGACCCCTCTCCTTCACAAAAGAGCCAGCAAAATTCCATTTTGGAAATAAACAGCATGATTTTTAAAGGCTCTTTATCCAGCCATAAGAAATCTGTTACAAGCTCTTCACCGAGAAGACATCAGAATCACAAGTTGGACTCCTCTTCCTACACAGGTGACAGTTGGAAAGCCTCTGACTCAGATCTTTCTCCTCTGTGGAATAAACAAAGTTCAGGGCACCAGGATTCTGATTCAGATATGTCACCTCCACATACTAGATCTACACATGAGGGCTTTGATTCTGACCTCTCTCCACTGAGGAGGAAACAG